>PHNY01290502.1:1726-20016 GCA_003724115.2 Anethum foeniculum | reverse complement strand
AAATTTAAAATATTAAAAATTTAATAATATAATATTTATATTTTAATACTTGCACTTTAAATCCTTTATTTTACAATTAAAATTTTAGTATAAAAAACTCATATTTTAACCTAATTTGTTTTAAAAATATCTATTTTTTAATTATTGGTGTGCTTAGTCAGAAGTCCTCCCGAGGGAGTATATAGAAGTTGGGCAGGAGTCTTTGTAATGTTTTTTGTGTTTTTTCTTTAATTTGTGAAGTTTTTTAATTATAGAAAGAGGGTGATTTTTTTGGAAGGTGTTAACCAACCAACCAAATGAAATCATGTTTTGCTTATAATAGTATAGTATAGATTGGTACCATCTTCAGCTCGCTTGCATAAAAATAATAATTAAATGATAAATAGTAGTATTATATTACAAATATTATATATAAAATAAATTTTTAATACACTATTTTAGAGATAATATTCTTTTGTAAAATTTTAGAGAAAAACTTTGATTTTTAATTACAAAATCCATTTTTGAAAATTTATGCACCTGGCCGAAAATTTACTAACAAAAATCAAATATCTACCAATTAATTTTTAATATGTTAATTGTAAATTTATTTGGGCTGAAAGTTGGATTTGCTGCCGGGCCCATAATCATGTCCACAGTCCAAAGTCCAAACTCATACTTCTGTCTATCAACAGAAGTAGCGTGGCGCGTAATCAACATATAACTATAATAAAAAACAAATTAATTATTTTTAAATTATAAATAATAAACAGAAAATTGGTGTAATAAAGTTTAAAATCAAATCCTCACTTGACATTGGACAACTGAAGAGTCTATAAATACTAACCGACTCAGTTGTTGTAAGAAGAGAATCTCCTCGTTCATCAACTTCGTAGATTTCACATTACAGGTTTCATGTTCTCCCATTCTAAATTTTTGTGTCTATATAAGTACCATATTGAGCTGAAACAAAAGTTGATTTTCGATTACTTGTTCGATTAAATTATATTATTTGAATGTTTTCAGTATATATTAATATTAGAATCTGATTGATCTTAACTTGTGATTATTGCAGCAGATTAATTGTAACTTAATTATGGCAGAAGCTTGTGATCAGGCAACAAGTGTTTATTAATATTGTGTGGTCTGTGCATGTTGTCTACACTTTCATGCATATGACTCATACATGCATACATGTATATAATATATTAATTAACCGAAAGAATCTATATGTCAGATCATAATATATATGATATATCTTGTTTGATCAATTACATTGTTTGCGATTATTTATAGAGGATTTCTATGTTTTTGCAATACATCTAGAATGGATTGGTATTTAGATCAACGATTCTTGTATATGGTGTTAACTCAGATGACTAATTAATTGTGTTAGATTTTATTAATCTAAGTTGTAAGTTTATGTGCAGATGGGTAGAGCAAAGTTAAACATGGAATTCATTCAGAAGGAAAAGCTTCGAAGCAGCACTTTTCAGCGCAAGAATAACAATTTGAAGAAGAAAGTTTATGAGCTTACAACTTTGTGTGACATCAAGGCTGTAATGATTGTTTACGGGCCAATAAAATCTACTCCGCATGCTCATCCTCTTGAACCTGAGATTTGGCCTCAGAATCGTGATGAAGTTCTTGAATTGATCAACAAATACAAAGGCCAGTCACCTGAGGATCGCAAAAACTAAACAACTCTTTTATCAGACTTCTTTAAAGAACGGATCCAGAATGCCCAAAAAGCTCTGATTAAACAACGCAAAGATAATATTCAGTCCAAGTATCCAACTTGGTATTCAAGATTTGATAGGTTGAAAGAAGATTATTTAAGGAAAAGTGTAGATTATCTGGACAATGTTATTGGCAGTGCAAAGGTTAAACTGGAGCGAATGAAAGCTAATAATATATGTCGCGCTTATGAGTTCCAGCAGCAGCAGCAGCACCAACATCATATGATGTTGAGTAAGAAGAGGAAGATGAATTTTGATGAAGGAAATCAAGCTAGTAAGTATTTGAGAATCGAACCATACCAGACAGTTTCAGATCCTGTTCAGGTGCCATTTCCAATTCACCAGCAGCAAAGGCCTCCGTTTGTTGACCTCAAGTGTAACCAAATGATGGTCAAGTTTGGTAATGAATACGCTGGTGGACCATCGAACTTTGTGCATAATGCTCATATGCCCAATGCTGTATATAATTGTCCGACGGTGACAGGGACTCTGGACAGTATAAGCTATGTGGACAATTTGGCAAGGGCACCCTCAAATTACTATGGTGAGGGCAGGCTACCGGTTGCAAAACATGTAATGGAGTTCCGACCAATGACACAAGGGTCTAATTCTCACCAAATGGTGCTCCATCCAATGACAGAAGGGTCTAACTCTCATCAAATGGTACTCCATCCAATGACACAAGGGCTTAACTCTCATCAAATGGTACTTCATCCAATGACACAAGGATTTAATTCTCATCAAATGGCTTTTAATCAGTATTTTGAAGATTGTAAATGGCCGAGATAAAATATTTAGGTTACTTACTCTGACTGGGTTAGGTTACATGTCATGAATCCTAACCAAGTGATCATATTCATTATACCATTGTTTCAGTTTGAAAGTAATTCGATTCTATTAATAAGACAAGCAAGAGCTATGCGTAATTATCCTGGTAAATACTGATGTCAGATGTGGTGCAATAAACAAATCACGTTTCAATAAGAGATTACTGACTTTTGCTTCATACCTATGTGCTATGCTAGTAGAGAAAGTACATTATAAGCATGAGCAATATTTTTCTGTACATGTCACACTACCATACACAAACATGCCACAGTAACATATCTCAGTTACAAATAAAACTCTACAGAAGTGTCTCGCAGCTACTTGGCATTAGCTAATTATTTTTGTTATATCTGTACTATATACATTTGGTGGACAAGAAACTGCTCGGCGTTTTGCTAGACAGTCTTATATACACCCTCCACTTACATAATTGTACAACATTTTACAATTCATGCAAGCAACAAATAGAGGCCACCTGGAAAAGAGTAATGACGTTTACATAAGAAATAGCTGCTTTATTGAACATTATCAGTAGTACTGCATGAAAAAAAAAAACATTGTTATTGTTCCGATTTTTGTCTGAACTATTCCAGTTTCATGATCAGATGGTGGAAGAAAGCGGAACCTACTATTACAATAGGCTAACAGTAAATTCCATACTATAAAACATTTTGCAAGAACATGTTGTAATCTCAGAACATGTAGAAGTTACAAATAAATTAAGGCACAATAAAAACAAATGTATTTTCACTTTCAAAATTTGTGAGTAACAAAATTTTTAAAAAGACTTATTTTAAAAAAATTACGCCTATCGTTCTCTCTCCCCGATGAGAGTCGACTCCCGAACCCTAACTAGTCGTCTCAAAAAATTTCCGATCTATCCCGTTTTCTTCATCAATTAAGCCATCTTCCTTCTCAAAAATTCACTTTCATCTTCTTTTCTCCTATCCGATAATCAAAACTTTTTTATTTCTTCAATAATCATCCTTCTTTTGTAAGGATTATTGTAACTAATCTTTTTGGGTGTTTTATTTGTCTTCATTTTGGAGCGGTTGTTTGTCCTTCTTTTAGAGTGGTTGGTATGATTTTGATATTTTTGCTTTGTTGGTTTGTGTCTTTGAGAATGATTCAATACGTGTTTCAGAGAATCTTGAAAGCCCACATCAAGACTGGGTTGGTGGTGAAAATCGCAAAAACTTACCTTTCACAACAGAAGATTGTTCATATTACGAGGGCATCTGTTCCTCCAATTTCAGTTGTTGCAACTGAAAGTTCTGAACATTGGATTACAACCGGAATTAATTGTGTGAAGGTCAATTGTGATACTACTGATTTCGAAGATGGTGTAGGTTGGATTTCTTGGGAAGCTATTGTAATCTTTTTCAGTTTAAAGAATATTTTGATTTTGCATGTTAAGCGATCTAGAAACAAAACAGCTATTTATTTAGCTCGTTTATTTGTTTATCAACTGATTTGTCCCAGCTGGATTAAGTCTTGTTAATGAAATGCATAATATTTTGGCAAAAAAAAAAAAGACTTATTTCAGTTATAGGGTCAAATTACTTTTGACTTACACGAAGGATCAAACCCAAAAAAACATCAGAGGGACCAAATAGAATCGATACTGGTCATTGTTGTCTAAATTATAGCTGGAACCTATCATCTGAAAATTTAACTAGTATATGAAACATTTTGGTTTCTGTTGTTCTACTTATCACTGGGTTTTACGTAATAATCACATGATTAAGATTTAAGAGGCAAAACTTTAGATGTTACGAAAGACTAGCTGAGAACTGACAGATTTACTCCTTTATTTACCCTCTACCTCAAGTAAGTCCAAGTTCATCGAACAATAGTAATCCAGTTTTGCCAATTAAAGATGCATAATTTTTGTGTTTAGTTGCACAGCTACTTGAAGCAAAGGACTGTTTAAACTACTTCTTCTGTTACGTTCCTGCTGGGTTCGTATACATTTTTAAAGGCCGAGTGAGATTATTAATACAGTTTTTCGTAAGTTATTCTGCAGCTCACCTGTTTTCTCATGTTTCAGTTTATGCTAACTAGTTTGATGTAAAATTATTTAGCGTTGGGAAGTCAATTTCCGCAGGTGATATTCATCTTTCCTGAAATCAGATTATCATGATTCATGAAGTAACATTCGACACACATTTGAGGAGCGCAACTTTGCAATTTTTTCATATTTTCTGTGCAGTGTATGTCATCTGGCAGGATTATGAATTTGATCGAAATACCTTGGTATCACATTTGTGCTTCTAAATTCTTTGTTTAAGAACAAGATCCTATATTATGTCTTGTGAACTCTTAAAAAAGTATGTTTCTGTCAATTTTATCACGTCAGCAAGGAATTTAAGTATGAAACGCAACAACTATACTGCGACTGTGGAAGGTTTTGAAATGCATTATTTGAGTGAGCATCCCCACTTGCAGGTGTGTGTGTGGAAATTATAAGGAAAAATTGCAGCAAGATAGGACAAGGACAACTGATGAACTTAAAAGCCTTATTGAACTTTACAAGGGAGCTCAATGGACAAGTGGATAGCTCAAGCACACATTCTCAAAATGATTTGAATACACAAGGGGAACTGGGAAGAGGGCAACATCACTGGACCTGTGGAGGATTACATCGGTCACAGGCTCACAGCTGTACAGTACTTGTTGTATGAGCCATCACAAGAGTTAATTCGAAATCTGCAAATCAGGCTTCAGAAAATATCTATAAAAGGTGAACTTAAGACGTTATTTGCAGATATAATAGGGAATCCGAGATATCCCCTTTGCTTTGTCTGCTTCATACTAAAATGCATCAACATCAGATATTTGAGTTCCACAAATTAGCCGACAGAAACGATAGAATAGCTTATCCAGATAAGATTGATTACTTTATTGGCCGGACTTTCTGATCCTGATCGACAATACCATAAAATCTAGAGATTAGTTGTGGTGGTCCTGTCCATTTATTTGTTTATGATAGTAAATGTCTAGTTGTTATTTACTCAACGCCCATGCTGTGGCCGTTGAGACATGCACGCCAATATCAACCCTCTACACATGGTGTTGTATATTGTTAATAGAATAGGGACCTGGTTCATATGTATCCCGAATCAGGGGACCTGTTACTGAGACAATGATTCCAAGATTTTATCCCTCGTTGAAAATCCGGCATTCGTGCCTCCCACTTTATAGTAGGATAACGTTGTGCAACATTCAAATTAAAAGACACATCTACAAAGCAAAATAAGATAACCCGATCGTATGATCAGAGCTTATCTCTCGTCGTCTTGGTTTCAAATTTTAGCTAGCCGACAGTTACTTTATACGATTATAGGTATAAAAAAAATTAGAGGATACTCGTTCGATCTTTGTGAACAAACGACATAGATTCTCTGTTGTCCCCTTCAACTTGTCAAGTAGACAAGATTCTTCTTCTCTGAGAACACTGAGGAGACAAATAGTTGATTTAATTATTTACTAATGAAAGAATTAATAAAGAAATGAGTAAATAACTAAAACAAATCAATGTTTGGTTCTCCAAATAATCAGTGGAGATCGCATAGAATTTAATAATTGGGTTCATGAATTCCAAGCACAAGTTCGGATGGACTTGGACAAGTCGTGCAGGTCCACGGGGGGTGTTCTCATGTGAGTTCCTCGTGGTCTTCTTCTGTTCCTATTTGAATTTTGGTCCTCCTTTTCCTTTTAAAGTTACAATTCAGAAAGTGACTTTGCAGGGGATTATTAAAGCCTTCTCCGGATCATGATAAGATAGTCGTAAAGGTTTATTACATGTCGTTTCAGGTCTAGTCTCATTCTGAAATTGGCGGTTCTCGTTCATACTAAAATTTATGAGAATATATATTTATTTATATGATATATAAGTTTAATTATTTAAAAAAAATGAAAAACTATTTGAATTAATTTGTTTCAAATGTCGAATTTCATGTGTATTTATAAATCAAACCAAACCAAAATTGTCAAGAAATTTGTTACTCTAAAACCTCGAGGTATTAGAGGAATGTCCTTTAGAGGATCTTATATTAGTATTTTAAACAAAAACTATATCTCGTTCATAGAAACGGTCTATAGAAATACATCAGTTTCAATAAAAAAAATTGTCGGTTTAAAGACAAAATGAATGAACACCCCCCTTCAACCCGTATTATCGACACGCATTGTTAGAGCAAGTCCAATGCAAGATGCAAAATAGCTATAGTTATTGCTATAATTTGACATCAAAAAGTGTTTTTTGTTGCTAAAATAGAACTTCAACTCCAATGCTAGTTGCATTTTGCATCCAGATAATTCCAAATTTGAATAATTTTTATCCCTCTCTCTTAAATTCTATTTAAAGTTCACCACTATGCATATCATTTATGGTTACTTGATGATGTGGCATGAATGCATAAATGCATCCCTAGTTTCAAATTTAGAACCAAGGATGCATTTATGCATATTTGCATCCAAGTATAGCACCCCTTTGGAGTTGAAGTTTTTAGCATTTAGTTTCAAATTATAAAAATGGCACCACTTATAGCATTGCATTGGACTTGCTCTTATGAATAATTTTCATTGAATTATAAGAATGAATTTCCCTGCTAAATATAAATATTGAAGTAATTTTTAACTTTATTTACCTGTTGTTTTATTAAATAATATTTTTATAATTGATAGGCAGAACACAAGCAAAACAAAAACAAGTCTGGGACATGAATATGCAGACTGCAGATAAGTTCTAATGCCATTGCCATATGACCCATATCCTCGTTAAAAGGACAATGTTGTTTTCTGGAGTCCTTTGTTTGTAGTTAACGAAGAAACGAGGAAAGTGTTCCATTAATCATTGTCTAAGGGTGCTGTGACGGTTGCTACTTCCTACTGCCACACTGTAAAGCTTAGTTTTCAGCTAATTCATAGTACATGTCAACTTCGACATATTTAAATCATGAGATTTTAACCCGATTATCGAAGTCCTTTTAGTGTTTGATCGAAAGTTTCAATCTGTTGAATGTGCAAATGAAGGGTATATATTTTTTACTATACATTTATTAGGTAACTTACAACCTACTTAAACATAATAATCTGCAGTAAAATTAAATTACAAAATGAGGTGGTAAAAATGTAAAAATAGTAGTACTAGTCTCTTCTTGTTGTTAGTGTTAGTATGATTATATAGTGACTGAACTTATAGTGGCAGGAGAGTGATATGATAAGAAGTAGTTTGGGACATTGATAGAACACAGGATTTGAAAAATCCAAAGCTTATGTCTGAAGATTGGAGTACAACAATGTTATGAGGTGGCCCTGTGACCTTTACTCATTTGACTTAAAGGTAAGGTTAATAGGGTTCGTTCTGGTTAATCGACTTTTGCAGCATATCATATCGCGAAAAAATTTTCACAATACATGTACAATGGGATTTTGATGTGTATACACGGGTTTCAGCTCTATATGTACAGCAAAAAAAAAAATTCAATATCATAACAATCGTTTGCTCTGGCCATCTTCCTGGGTTAATAGTTTGACATATAGTCTCAAATCCCAATAGCAAGTCTTTCTCACATTTATATTGTACGTTGATCTTGACTTGATCCAGAACGGATAATATTATATTATTATAAAGCTACGTCTCATTTGCGAGTACGATAAAACTAAAACTACCGAAATGCTGTTTTCGCAAAAATTACAGCAGCTGCTAGAAGTTTAGCGGATGAAACAAGGGATAAGCCCACGGAAGGCAAAGAAGAGAAAAAAATAAAGACAGTGTCGGAGGATGATTGGGAACAAAATAGCAATTAGGTCGGCTAAATGTTTAACATTGATAAAGACACACGCTTAATTCTTTATACTACTAGTATTATTTACAATTCGTACTTGTACTACTTTTTTCTTTATTTCTATTGTCCCTACCCCAGCACTTGCCTCTCTACTTCACTTGACCCTCCAGCTTCTATCTCAACAATATATATAGCCCATCACTCAAATTTCTTTAAGAACACAGTAGTTGCTATATACTACAAGAACACAACTTACTACATAATTTTCGAAAAGTTCTGTTACATACAAGTACGGCATTTCTGATTTCGGATATCGAAAGCTGTTGTTGCTGCTTGCGACGGTTGTTATTGTTGTTATGGAGCTACAACTTGGACTTGCTCTCTTTTCTGACATTAACAAATTTGAAATGAACAAGGAGAGTACATCTGAGCCTCACCCGAAAAAGCGTAATTTTAGTGAAGCATTTGATCAAGATGACTCTGTTCTTAGTACTGCAAATGAAATTCCGCAAACATTGGCTCTTTTCTCGTGGGACAATGATCATACCAAGAAGAGTGATGCTGAAGATGTTAAGGCTAATTATTCATTGTACGTCAAGGTGAAGATGGAAGGAGTTGCGATTGCGAGAAAAGTTGACTTAGGCCAACATCATTCTTATCACTCACTTGCAACCACATTGCTTCATATGTTCGGGAAATGTAAGTTACAGATTTTATCAAGTTTGCTAATTGCTAATTAGTTTTCTAAATACTAATTATTGTTAACTCACACATTGATATTAATTTTGATCAGCTGAGGAGAATATGAATGATTACAAACTCGTTTATCAAGACGAAGAGGGAGACTGGTTGCTAGCCGAAGATTTACCTTGGAAGTAAGTTGATTACTACCTGGTATTATAGTGAAATTAGTGTGTAATCTAATATATTAATCGTTTTCGGATAAAATTTAATAATCTTTTGCTGTTGTTAACGATTTGCAGAAGCTTCATGCGATCAGTGCAATGTCTGAAGTGGATAAAGAGCTCTCATCCTGACAGGGATTAGGGACCTGAATTAAGATTAGAATTATCACTACATAGAATATATGTTTTCCCTTGTCAGTTCTGCAACTTATGTGTATGAGAAACAATTTCGAGGGACATCCTAGATAATTTTCTATTAGAAATTTAGCACTAAATATATATGGAGTATTTTGTAGTTCCAATTTAAGGTCACGGTCATCAAAAGGCGATTATTTATTTATTTTTGATGCAAATGAGCAACAAGGGTGGTACAAATTACAAAGGGGAGGGGGGAATCGAACTTGTGACCTATCGTACACAGGAACTCAGTCTTACGTTATTTCTTTGACCCTACCTTCATGAGCAAAGTATACAAGTTGAACTACAGTTATAGACAAAAAATAATTCAGAGCAATCATAATAGACAATGTACAACATCTAGCTTGGTTTACCAAGTTAGACTTCTTGCATAAAGTTCCCCTTCATCTGATGAATATGAACCAAGAGTAGAGTCTTGTTGACAAAAAATTAAACAATCAGACTCATCAAGATCATATTGTTCTAGATGTCTGGCTCAACCTTGTTTTTTTTGCTCCTGTAGATGACATCGTCGGACCTGAACTCCTAGAATGTAGATATTACTTATGATCCAAGCTTCAAGAACTTCCTTTTATGGACATAAGAGTTGGGCAACAATCTAATTTTACGGATACTAGACTTGACAATGGCGCTACCTTTCAACTACAATTGCTACTTCGATCCGACATTCTTCGTCTCTTAGAGTCGTGAGATTGCTTCCAGTAGACAGGTTGAATTGCACTGCAGAGAGAAGTGAACCAACCCTAAATCTAGTGACATCCAAGTCTTTCATGACTTAGCAAGTGTTCTCTGAGCTTCAATGTAAACTTTTAGACCGCTTATCTGAATCCTTCATTCAAACTTATTACCTAAAAATGAAAAATTGGACACAAGACAACTCAAATGCAAGACACACTCCATAATAATCCCCTAGTACAAAAGTTGTTAAATGAAGATTTAACTTCACATCTTTCACACAAGTTTAAACACATTAAAAGATTTTAATTCTTCAGTCCTACACACAACTAAGGTTCTGCATCATCAAATCAATTCCTTTCTTCTCATTTCAAAAACCCCCCTTCCACTTTTCAATATTTTTAATTTCATTTTCCGGTTTCTAATCCGATTTCAATTTCAATTTTTCAATTTTCTTTTCCCACCCCCACCGCGTTCCTCATTTTTCACTAAATTCCTAACAAAACATTTCACGATACATTTTATATCGCTTTAAACAATTTTATTACGATACATTTTATATCCGTATTTCCAAACTTCTGTCTATTACGAAATAGTACCACAATTTTTTTTCTCCCTAATTCCGAGAATTGACAAATAAACAAATTTTTCCAATTCAGTTTCGATTTTCAACTCGATTTCAATATCCCGTTTTTTCCCCGACCCGACCCGACCCATTCCCCCATTTTTTCACCAAAACCCCAAAACAACACACCCAAAAACCCTGTCTCCCGTGAACCCCCCACCAAACCATGACAGTAATAGTCCTAGACAACGGCGGCGGCCAAATAAAAGCCGGAATCGCCGGCGACAGAGACCCACTAACCATCTTCCCCAACTGTCAAGCCCGGCCCATCTCCTCCAAAAAATTCCTCAGCGGCCCATCTCTTCTCTCCCCCCACCAAGACCTCACCTCCGCCACTCTCCGCCGCCCAATTGACCGTGGCTACTTAATCAACCCTGATCTTCAATCCACCATCTGGGCCCACTTATTTTCCTCCCTTAATCTCACCCCTTCACTCTCCTCCCTCCTTTTAACAGAACCCCTCTTCAATCTCCCCTCCTGTCAACGCGCTTTCGATGAGATGGTTTTCGAAGAATTCGGCTTTCGGAGTTTGTATGTTGCCAATGCGCCTGAATTGGTGCATTTGTATGAGGCTAGTAGAAGGCCTTATGGGGTTGTGAGTAAGAGGGAATGTAGTTTGGTTGTGGATTGTGGTTTTAGTTTCGTGCATTGCGCGCCCGTGTTTCAGAATTTTTGTGTGAATTATGGGGTTAAGAGGATGGATTTAGGGGGGAAAGCGTTGAGTAATTATTTGAAAGAGTTGATTAGTTATCGGTCGGTTAATGTTATGGATGAGAGTTTTTTGATGGATCATGTTAAGGAGAAGTTGTGTTTCGTTTCGTTGGATGTTGAGCGGGATTTGGTCATTGCTAGGTACGTTAAAGATTCGATCTTTATTTGAATAAAAATGTCTATGTTTAGTTATAATGCTCTTAGTTTTGATTTCTTTGGCTGTTATATTGTATTTTGGAGAAGTTGTGTTTCGTTTAGTTGGATGCCGAGAGGGATTTGGTGATTGCTAGTTATGCTAAAGATCGTTTTTTTTATGTCAATGTGTGTGTATTTTGTTTTGTTAGAAATGTTATAGATGAGTCTTTTTTGTTGTCGAGAGGGATTTGCCTATTGCTAGATATGGTAAAGATTGTATCTTTATGTCAATATGTGTGTGTTTTGTTTCGTTAGAATGTTGTTATTTTTTGAATTTTGTTGAGGTGTTTAGTTTTTTAGAATGGTGGCATCTATGTAAACGTGTGGATTAATTTGGTTTGGTTAGAATGCTTTTAGTTATGATTTCTTTGGCTGTTGTATTGATATTGTGGTAGTAATCTAGCTGTTGTTTTGGAATGGAGGGAGTTTTGGGAATAGCTTGATCTTATTAAGTTTGTGGTCTTTTGGATGCGTGACTATAGGGCTGCAATCGAGCCGAGTAAGACTGTACTTTGCACTGTTTGGCTCACTAGAGTTTGGGTGACCTCAAGTTTGTTCAAGAACCTATTTTACAAGTGTGTTTAGGAGTTTGTTCTCGAACATTAGACGAGTTGTATAAGAATATTTTAATAGGGATTTGCTCATTGCAAGGTATGGTAAAGATTTTTTCTTTATATAAATGTACATTTGTGTGTAGATGGGTTGATTTGGTTTGCTTAGAATGCTGTTAATTTTTTTTCTTTGGTTGTATTGATATTATGCTAGTTATTTACTTTGATCATAATGTTAGTTTTGCAGTGTATAGTTGTTTTCTACTGTGGAACTTTTCGAACTAGCTTAATCTTGTGGCCTTCTGGTTGCTTGGCTATAGTAGTGTTGTAATCGGGCTGAGTGAGCCAAGGATTTGAACTGATCTTGCTTGGATCTTCAGTGATTAGGCGAGCTTGAGTTTGTCCAAGAAGCTATTTCATAAGTCTGTTTAGGTGTTTGTTTGAGAACATTACACGAGTTTGTATAGGAACATTATACTCGAGTTTGCTCTCCAGCTTATTGATAAGCCTATAACCAAGTTTCACCATCTTCAAGCTTGGCTTGTTTATAGACAAAGCCTCAATATTGTGCTTTTGTTTGGCTCGCATATAAATAAGCCACATTTCTATTAAACTGAGGGATGAGCCGCTCATGAGCATCTGGGCTCATATGCAGCCCCAATTTGCCTAGTATCTAATTAATTAGACATTTTTGGATTCATAAAGACGGTAATTTGACATTCTCAACTATAATTCAAACACTGACATGTGGATACTAAAATTTGTTCTTATTTCTGAAACCTAAATTTGCTGCAGAATATTCTACTACAAATTGTACAGAATAAAAGTCATTTTGTCAAGGAATATTATTGCTTGAATTTTCTTCTGTAGGAGACGTGGCTATGATAACATCTTTAAGTGCACTTATGTGCTTCCTGATGGTGTTACGTATACAAAGGGTTTTGTGAAAGACCCTGCTGAAGCAGACAGATATCTTACTTTGTACAATGGAGCCACAGGAAAACATACAGAAAAAATGGAAACGGATCAGCAAGAACATGAGGAAAAGCTTGAGAACAAAAATAAAATTGATTTGACAAAGAATGTAAAGTCACCTATCTTTAAGAAGCTAATATATGTTTACAATATGCAGTTTTTAATGCTTTACCATTTGAACAGGAGTTCAGCTTGACGAATGAGCGTTTCCTTGTGCCGGAGATGATATTTCGTCCTGCTGATCTAGGTTTGTATTGCCTTGTAGCGTTGGAAAGCCACTTTTCAAGGTTTCATTATTAGAGTGAGAAGCACTTTTGTGCTACTTGTGATGACATAGTTGGTTTGCAATTTTTTGTCGGACATTTTCTTTTAATTAATAGATTGCACTCCCTGTTTCTATTAAGGAATATAACTTGCATGAGTAGTATTTCTTGTAACAACTTGCATTAAATGGTCTGTACTTTGGCTATTTGTAGGAATGAACCAGGCTGGCTTGGCCGAATGCATTGTCCGAGCAGTCAATTCTTGTCATCCTTATCTGCAACCTGTTCTCTATGAAAGGTATTATTAATTCAATTTATTTTTTATTGCAGGAAGAACATTTTGTTTATTTACATATTTTGTTAATGTCTCATATCTGATACCAATCTGTGCCTTATATATTCTCTGGGCAGCATCATATTGACCGGTGGAAGCACATTGTTTCCTCGATTTGCAGAAAGACTGTAAGCTCTTATCTCTCTTGCAAAGCAATTATTTTCCATATCCTTTACATGCAGTTCTTGACTGGTTTCTTAAACTGCAGAGAAAGGGAGTTGCGGCCTCTTGTTCCAGATAATTATCAAGTGAAGATATCTACCCAAGAAGAGTAAGCCATACTTTCCTAGTAAAATAATTTATCTATTTAATTTTATGCTGCTAGATAATAAAACTCTTCGAGTTGCTTTTGCAGTCCCATATTAGGTGTTTGGCGAGGGGGGTCACTCTTGGCATCTAGCCCTGATTTTGAAACGATGTGTGTTACAAAGGCTGAGTATGAGGAGCTTGGATCATTTCGGTGTCGTAAGAGATTCTTCCACTAGGTTCCTGTATAAGGTAATTGGACCGTTGCTTCCTGGCAGCTTTATGTTCCTACTATTGACTCAACTGTACCCAAGTCTGCTGAATGTCATCATCCAGTTTTAGCTTTTAATTGGGCTCCATTTACCATCTTGTTAGCTGTTTGTATTTGAACACCAATGAAAAGACAGGAGACCCAACTGAACATCTTAGGCAAAATGGTCTCAGATTGAAGTAGTTTCTAGTCGCCAAGAGTATGCACAAATGATTGTGCATTTCCTCTGCATTGCCCATATTCAACTATTTTCAGCCTTGTAGGGAACTGTAGATATTCGCATCCTGAATACAAAGCTCTAGCAATGAGACAACCTAGACTATGTAGTCTATTGAAGCAGAGTGATGCCTTGTTGAGTCATTTGGCCTTGTTTGTAATGAATTTTGCAAGGAAATCAACTCTTGAAGGCACTGCCCTGTTATGTATTATGTAATAGTATTCACATCAGTATAAAGCTCTTTTTACACAGAAGAATCATGTTATTGATAAGTGTAGACACATCTACTTCTCCAAAATCAGAACCCTATAAATGTGTTGCTGCTAAGGTTACAGTATTTGCCCAGGTCGTAGAGCTAAAGATAGATTATTTAGGAAGTAACTAACATGAACCGCTCATAGCAAGTACTGAATAATTTTGGTTGAATGTCAAGTGCCAACCTACACAGCCTATTGCACCCAATAGAGACCTTACAGTCACCCATGTGTATAGTAATATAGTTTATTTAAATTTTACTACACATTTAACTGCAGAAATTTAGCAGTTATTGCCGAACATCTGCAAGGTTCAGCTAGAATATTAATTACATAAATAACAGCCAATATTATAAGTTAATATGGGTTAGTTTTAGCCAGTTGGTTGGTCAAAGATTGACGATCAAGCTTTAGGTCTTTAAATAAGAGATTTCAACCGTAAATTCTGTATGTTGGACTAGTAAAAAGAGGCCTTAGCGTACTCTGTAAATAGTTATGATGGTTTTATATTATTTTCTAACTATAGAATTTCAGTTACGGATGTTCTGAAAATGCCTTCTGTTTTTTGGCCTTAGAAGCTCTTAATAGGCATGTGTAAGTGAAAAAAAACCCGTATTTTGCATCGAGTTAGCACCAGGGCTTAGCGATGAAGAAGAGAATTTATTTCTTCTGTGTGTTTCCGACTTTCTGCTGTGTATACCCTTTTTTTCCGATTCTCCTGTTTAAAGCTTCTTTTTCGGGGGTGAGTTGTTCCTTCAAGAATAATGGGGGTCGGCAGATAATTGACACTAAGTCTAAATCACGGGACCAGTGTCACAGACAGTTAACTCGTTCAAGAATCAGGTCCATCATTTAGTTTCGAGACGTTTGTCATAACCCTGTTCTTGGCCTTATTTGTTTCATTACACACCCTATTACTTCAATAGTTCAATGCAGTCTGAGCAATCAAAAAGTAGAGTGTACTAATTGTATTCAGATTTTAGGCAGGTGAGCCAGCCAGATACAGAAAACGACTAGCAGCCCTTCATGTTTACCTTCATAATTCACTTGGAACCCCCGACTGTTTTTCTATTACAGCAATACCTCTTTAAAGTAATAGGCTTGGTACCGAGAAAAAAAAATTTACTTTAGCGAGTTTATTACTTTATCGGGAGTATGTTATTTTTTTATCGATTATTACTTAATCGAGGTTCAACTGTAATTGTTTTTTATTTATTTATAATCATCGAACGGGGTTTGTTTTGATAGTAATTTTTATTTTATTTTTGTAATTTACGGAATTTTGTTGAATTTCCTAGTATTTTTTTTCAGCCTTTTGAAATCCGGCATAAATTTAATGTCAACTGTGCCTGTTTTAAATTTTTTTTTAACATAATGAGTGGATATATAAATAAGCCTAAAATAGTATCTATTGCAAATTGTCGTTACATTTTATTCTCTTGAAATTTTAGTGTGTGTAATTTGGTCCTACAAGCAGGACAATGCTCTATTATATCTGTCCTGCAAGACATAAAATGTCCTGGGTTCGGTGGTTTATGGACACAAACAATTTGTAGACAAACGCAGGTCCGTCACTTGTTGGCACTTGGCATACAGTATACACTGCTGATCAACTTCCTTTCAAATATTTCCTCCGTTTCCGTCCCATTCAATTATTAACACTTCCTTTCGTCTCATTTTCTTGAGTAAATATTTTTAATTTATTAATTTTAGTCGGTATTCTAAAAGACGGGAATTGGAATTAGTCGGCGAAGATTGATTAATTGGATAATCGGTAATTAATCGGAGTACTAATCGGATGTATTTTAAAAAAATAAAAAACTATTTAATTTATTAAATTTAATATATTAATTTAAGAAAAATATTCAGTGATTAATTGGAATATGAGATGATTCGACAGAGTACCTTATAACGATTAATAAGTAAAATCGGTATTTTTAAAACAGAGATTTTAGTAGGTTGCACTAATTTGCAATGGTTTTTTTCACTTTACTTGAATTCCGTACTTGAATTTCCTGCTTGTTTTCGGATGTTAAAAATTAAGTGGGAGGAAAGGAATAATTGTTATAAAAATTTAATATGGAACTGCGAAAAAAATCGAAAAATAATTCTTTTTTAGCAAGAGAAAAAGAAATGTTTTATGGTGACTAAATGAATTTCGCAATGTTGTACTAGTAGACTTGTGAATGTGTAAAGTACGAAAATCATGTAATGCGATTGGTTTCATAGTTTAATAAAAGTCCAAAAGTAAGGATGACCACATAAACAATAATAATAGTCTAGACTCTAAAGTAATCAAATTTTGCTATTTTAGTCCTTTATATTCTCTTGAGGGGTCAATTCTGCCAAGTTGATACCACAATAGTCCTTTTTTTTTTTGCATTTGAAAGGTCAATTTAGTTAAAAGTACAAGGTAACTATAAAAAGTTACAGCTGCTAGGTATAAAATTCCTCTTAAGGAAACTACTAATTTAAACATTAAATACCCAAATTTAGAAACTTTTAAAGGAAATAAGTGCATCTTTGCTCAAACCCTCTCCAGAAAACACTCATTATTACCGGCATCATTTGCTTGAGAAATATTTCTCCCTCCCATAACAGAAATAAGAGTCTCTTTTCGATGAGGACGGAAAAATATACTCCATCGGTCTCGCCTATTTGTTTACGTTTCTAAGATAGTGTCTGGTACGTATTTCAAGGTGTATATAAAGTATAATAATATAAAAAAATTAAAATTTTTTTCTGAATAAAAATTAAATGTTTAAATATTTGTTTCATAAAAAAAATTAAAAAAATTTATATTTTATATACATTTTAAAATACGTGCCGGACACTCGCTAAAAAAAACGTAAACAAATAAAAAGGACGGGCGGAGAGTAACAAATTGCAATTTTATTATATAAAGATGTATTTAAAATGCAACAGAACGGAAAGTGAAAGCCAACACATTACACATGGGGTGCCCAGTTGGGGCACTACTGTTGTGAAAACGCCTGACCATGTAAGCTTTTTCGTTTGGAGGGACAATGAACCACTTGTGTTCCTATTTTGTTCCTGTGATTGCAATCCTGTCCAGATAAATAATTTGTATGGGGATATATAATAAACAAAAAAATGATCCAGTAGAAAAGTAGAAAGTACACCTTAGAATAATTCAAAAAACCTGTCTTGAAAATAAATTGACAAGTATTCGGATTACAATCAAAAATTAGAAGTTAAATATTTTATTATCTTAAAACTGTCTTGTACCGTAACTAGAGATGTTCAAAAAATTCTAAGCCCGAAATCCGATCCGATCCGATCCGAAAAAAAGCCCGAAAAGTCCGATCCGGTAAAAAGTCCGCCGGTTCGGTCCCGCCCGCGGGCCTTAAACAGGCCTCCTTTTTTCTTGAAAATACGGTCCGGCCCTAAGCCCGAAAAATCCGGATAAAAGCACGGATTTAAAAAAGCCCGGTTCTAAAAAAGCCCGGATAAAAGACCGGTTCGGCCCGGATAAAAGCCCGGGCTTTTTTAAAAGCTCGGATAAAAATCT
>PHNY01290487.1:6943-21804 GCA_003724115.2 Anethum foeniculum | reverse complement strand
ATATATATACACTTGTATGTCCTTGAGTTAAATTGGTTAGTGATTTGATACATACATTCTAGTATAGTAAATTTCAGATTTTATAGTATACATTCAAGCACTTAAACAATCTCAAAACTTAAAAGTCCTACTGCGCACACTCTACTCAAACATTTTTCATAGTTCCAAAAATTATCAACTTAACACAAAATTTTGCAGGCTTTTCCCTGAATACCAGACCAGATTACTATAAAAATTTCATCTACAAAATATTTTATTAAGATCAAAAACCAATTGATTAGATGACAAACCGGACGCAGAAAATTTCTGCTGTGCGCGGTCTTGAGTAAAACATGCATAACTCTTTACTCATTAACTTAAATGACACAAGGTTTTCGCGTAGACAAACTAGACTCCAGGTTCCACATTATCACAAAAGACTTTATATTCATACCAGACCCGTAACTGGCACAAAACAGAGCTAGAACAAAGCATAGACAGCAGATTTGTTTTTGACATTTTCGACCACATCACACATACACACGGATACACGCATACACACACACACACAGACGACTACACACACACACGGATACAAACACACACATACGACTACATATGCAAATTACAACTCTTATAATTTAACATACAACATAAGATTTCTAATAAAAATCCGGCATGACCTATTTGTATATACATACTACCCAAAATCAATCATAAGCATAGTAATACACAATTAATTATCAAGTAAGCTTCTACTATCATAAAATCACCATTTAAACTCAAGTTTCGAACTTAAGGAACATGAATCAAACTCGAATTGCTAATATTCAAATATGAAATTTTTAGGAATTAAAACCCTTAACTAAAATCATATTTTGAGCATGAAATCCATAGCATAATCACATACCAATCATCAACTAACATATAACCTAATCATAATCATAAACTAACAAAACCCAAATTCTCAAATCTTCTAAAACTACTACATGCAACTTATAAAACATGTTTAAAATCATTTGTAGGGCTCATGTCATCATTGCCCACCACCAATTCACCGGAGTTCATCACCGGTGGCTGCAAAAATCCGGTGGTGCCCTAAAAATTGGGTTTCCAACACGAATTTCTGCGAATTATTGATTAAGGATCAATGGGTAACTCTAATTCATCAAGGAATTTCAGTTTTGAAGCATAGAAAGCAAGAAGCGAAGCAAGGATTTCCAAAGAAACCACACCCGCGACCAAAATACACACATGCACACACACAAATCACACTTAACTTAATTGGGGATGTTTAAAGCATCAAACCCAAATAAAATCTAGTGGATTCATGTTAAGAACAAGCAAAAGGATGAAGGAAGAGGAGAGAGAGAAGTACAGCCGAGAAGAAGAAGAGAAACAGGGTACACGACCGAATGAACAATTGACTCCTTGGGGTTTTTATGCCCTGAGGGGTATTTTTGTAATTACATAATTGTAAATTTTATTCTAAATAAATATTTATATATATATACTTTTATATAATTCCCTTTTATTGGAAAATAAAATGAGTTTGGTAAAAGATAATTATTCTTTAAGAAAATGCATTTTTAAAATAAAGAAACTAAATTTAGCTACTGCCCGATATTTTTAAAATATTTTTATTCCTTATAATGAATTAAATATAAATTTTTGAAGTTTAAATCTATTAAATCTAATATACTCCGAAAAATCAGATAACACGTCAAAAGTCATAAAAAATTAATGGGCATATTTTTAAAAAGTCTCTTATTTAATAGGAATGGTTATAAAACAAGTCTCATAATTTTTGAATACTTAGAGAATTTTATAAAAATGTTATAGTAACCAGGAATCACAAAATTAATTCATAAATTCACTTTAACACTTCCAAAAACAATTATGCACATATCATTAACTCCACTTACCAGCTATAAACAATTTTTATCACATTTTCTACGTAATTACACATATACAAATATATATATATATATATATATATATATATATATATATATATATAGGGGCAGATTCAGTGGGTAACCAGTTTCAGTGGGTAACTTCGTAACTCTAACTACAAGATGACGTCGTTAAATACAAAAGTTGATAGGCGTGTTTCTTCAGTTTTTGCCATGCACGTTCTCTCATTTGTTCTTTTCTCCTTTTTTTTAAACATATATTTTGTGTATGGTTTTTTCTTATCTTTTTCTTAGGGAATTTTTTTAATATCCTTTGTACCAGATTTTATAATGTTTATAAAATTTTTGTTCTTACATTTTTTTTATGTAAGACTGTTTTTAACTAATATTCTGTATTTTTTATGTGTTCCACAATATTTTTAATGTTCTTCCATTTTTTTGTGTGCTGTATATTGTTTATAGTGTTCAGTATTATGTGTTCTACAATTTTCTTATCACTTGTTCTTACTTTTTTTTATGTAACACTGTCTTTTACTAATATTCTGTATTTTTTATATGTTCTACAATTTTTTTATTGTTCTTCAATTTTTTTTTGTGCTATATATTGTTTATAGTGTTCGGTATTATGTGTCCTACAATTTTTTTAATATTTTTTGATTTTTTGTGAACTGTATATTATTTATAGTGTTCCGTATTATGTGTTCTATAATTTTTTTTAATGTTTTTCATTTTTTTTGTGCTATATATTGTTTATAGTGTTCTGTATTATGTGTTCTACAATTTTTTTAATGTTATTCGATTTTATTGTGTACTGTATATTATTTATAGAGTTCCGTATTATGTGTTCTACAAATTTTTTAATGTTCTTCAATTTTTTTCTGTACTTTATATTGTTTATAGTTCTTTAACGAATGTACAGTAATTTTTATTTATTCAAGAATTGTTTGTAAAAAACACGCATTGAATACTTGTATTCAAATATTATGTTCTATTATTTGTTTTTATTATTTCTATGTTCTGTATATTCTATTAATTTTCTGTAATTTTTATGTTTTCTATAATTATTTTTTAGCTTCTTCAATTTTTTGTTTACCGTATATTTTTATTAGAGTTCAATTTTTTAATAATGGCCTATAATTATTTTTAAAATGCACAAGAAATATTTTTAACTTCAATTTGCTGATAAAATATAGTTAATTCTGTTTTATAAATAATATTATTTGTATTAATTACTTATTTTCAATAAAAAATAATTTTTTGAATTTTATAAAATTAAATCACATAAAAAATTTATATTTTAATGAAATAAAATTTGTATGATAGATATATTCTTTATTTCTCTTTCCAGAAACAAATTTATAAAAAAGCTTAACATAAAAATACATATTTTATTCCAAGAAAATTAAATTAAAGTAACATTTAGGGAAAGGAAAGAATCTAAAAAAATTTCAAGCATGGTTTGATATCTTAAAATTCAGTTGTAATTTTGTACTTCAAATTAAATCATATTTGTAAAGAAAAAATTAGAAATTTAATATGAAAAATACTAAAGATATTGAACATATAATATTCATAAACGATTTGTAAAATTACATAGCAATAAAAAGAAAAATATATTTAGAATGTACGTTATATGTAAAAGGCAACACATACAAAACAAAATTAATAAAAAATTGAAACTAGATAGTTAGGCGTGCGAGTTTACCATCAAGGGTCAGTTTTTTTAACGTCCGCTACATGACCTAGTATAATACACTTGTCACCATCTAAGCGGTTGTCTTACAACCCAATTTAATGGCCAAGATTTAGTTACTTGGTTACCCAAGTAAAAGAGTTACAACTTGATCCCTTCTCTCTCTCTCTCTCTCTATATATATATATATATATACACACACACACACACATAATCATAATACAAAATTTAAAGTCGTTTTACATTTAATAACTATCGCAATTATAACTTAATAAATTTTTAGGAGCCAATCTATGAGCCAGCACAACATCTTAAGGAACTTTAATAATATTCAAAATTCTAGGTCGTTATAATTTATATGAAACCATTAAAATAATTCAAAGTTAATTTAATGGCAAAGTTCTGAAATTCAACAAATTGTGCAATTTGATATGATCTATTTGATCTCATATAAAAAAACTAAATCAGTATAAAAATACTGCAGTTAATGTAATTTGAAAAATGTATTGACATTTAACAATTTTAAACATTATCCTTATCAAAAAAATAAGTAAATTAAATATTATTTTGTTTAATTAAAATTACATTTCTATTCAAAAGTTTGTGAATGAAATATTAAACCCCACATAATTGTTTAATTTGATACGAATTTATGTCATGCGTAAAAACTTAAAACATACAGTTTGTCTTTAAAAATTATCATATTTGTATGTATCTCAGAGATCCAGAAAAATTGGGTAACTGAATATGTTTAAAAATTACAATCATATCCTATCCTATATTATAATACTCGAGTCTACCCAGGTATGCAGTTAACCAATCAAAAAATAGAAATTATTTTAGGACCACTTAGAATTCAGAAAATAAATTCTGACCAATCATAACAAGATTAAAACTTTCCTTATCCTTCTTTATAGTAATTAGTTAACCACACAATTAAGTTAACCAATCATGTATTTTTCTATTCAGTTTTAACCGATGGGAGGCAATGCCTAAAAAATAAACCAATCAAATTACAAATCTCTTATTTCCATACATATTCTTCTTTCCTTATAATATCTAAGATTAACTAGGTATGCAGTTAACCAATTAGAAAATTTAAAAAAATTTAGATTACCAAAAGAGATTTCCTAAATTTTAGACCAATCATATTATATTAAAAATTTTCTTACTTAATATTCTCATCTAATTACGCTAACCATAATTAGTTAATAATTCAAATTTAAACATAGTAGTTATTTAAATTTAACATATTCATATACTATTACGTAATAGTTTATAACCGATACACAGATTTTCTTAAATATTATATAATTTTTTAATTTAATTTAAACTGAAATATATTGTATGTATCATTTCAAAAAAGTAGCAAATTTGTTATTTAAAATAAAAAAGGTAATTGGTTTTAGCTGAAAATTTTAATTTTTTAGGTATTAATAATTATAATATTTTATTTTATTTTATTAAGTTGAAATAGCCGTGATATTTTTGGAAAAGGAATTCAAAATAGGAAAGGTAGTGAGTTTTAGCTGAAAAAGTTAATTGGATAGTTATTAGTAAATTATAATATTTTATTAAATTGAATTGACCGTGATATTTTTGGAAAATGAGGTGTCTTTGTTGGAAAATATAATAAAGTAACTTATTTTAGTTGAAAACGATAATTTGTTTATATACACGAATTTCATATTATATTAAAATTTTCATTAATTATCATTCTCATCCAATTACATTAACCATAATTAGTTAATAATTCTAATATAAATATAGTAGTTATTCAATTTAACATATTCATATATTATTACATATTTTTATATAGAAAAAAGGATATCAGATTAACCTTACCTAGACGATTTGTTAGGTGAGGTTAAACGATAACAATTGGTGTGTTTTACTTCTTTTGCCAAGTTGTCTATTAATCTAAAAGTTGAATATAAACACCAATTATATTATATAATTACGGATAATAATAAAAAATATCAATAAAACTAACAAAACCCTAAAGATTTAGACCAATAAAAGAGAACTACTAAATTTTAGACCAATCATATTATATTAAAAATTTCTTTTCCTACAATTTTCATCCAATTATACTATCCATAGTTAGTTAATAATTCTAATTTAAATTTTGTAATTATTTAATTTAACATATTCATATATTATTACATATTTTTTATGACAAAAAATACTTATATATTTCAATAAAAAAATTATCGTGTTACCTTTGATTTTATTTCATCTCTATCTTGAGTTCTAAAAATCAGATTTTAACGAATTTATGGTTCACACGAAGTTCACGAAACAATCTTTAATTTAGTGATGATTTAAAAATTATTAACCAACTAAAGTTATCCCAGAATTAAAGATAAAAACCAGTTATGAATTTTGCATTAAATATTCAATTATATTTAAAATCAATGGGAGGCAACACCTAAAAAATAGACCAACCAAATCAAAAATCTCCTATTTTTATACATATCATTTCTTTCTTATACTATCTAAGTCTAATCAGGTATGCAGTTAACCAATCAGAAAATTTTAATTTATTTTAGACCAATAAAAGAGAACTCTTAAATTTTAGAGCAATCATTTGATATTAAAATTTTTCTTATTTACCATTGTCATACAATTATACTAACCATAGTGAGCTAATAATTATAATTTAAATATCGTAATTATTTAATTTAACATATTCATATATTACATATTTTTATATGCCAAAAGATACTTATATATTTTAAGTAAAAAAATTATCGGATTATATTTGATTTTATTTTATTGCTCCCTTTCCTGTTCATGTCCTTTTTTCTTATAATATATGAGTCTAACCATGTATCCATTTAACCAATCAGAAAATTTTAAATTATTTTAGACTAATAAAAGAGGAATTCTAAATTTTAGACTAATCACGTTATATTAAAAATTTTCTTATATACCATTATCATCCAATTATTCTAACTATGATTAGTTAATAATTCTAATTTAAATATAATTGTTATTTAATTTAACATATTCATATATCACAGATTTTTATATGCCAAGAAGTAATTACATGTTTTAATTAAAAAATTATGGGGTTATTTTTAATTATATTTCATCTCTATCTTGAGTTCTAAAAATCAGATTTTGATGAATTTACAGACCACGCGAAACTCACGAAATTATCTTTAATTTAATGGTGGTTTTAAAATTATTAATCAAATAAAGTTATTCGAAAACTAAAGATAAAAGACAGGTACAAATTTTGCATTATATATTCAGTTATATTTAGAATGCCTACTTATTTTCTGTTTAAATTATGAAAATATAGAATTCCGTTTTAGATATCTGACGAAAAGAAAAATTCGTTTTAGATCGAGCAACTATCATCTATTAATTTCAAAATCTAACGGCCCTTTGTAAGAGTTGATGAAAAAATAATCAAATGGGACTTCCAACAAATAAAAAGAATAAATTTGCTTAGCAAAATATTTGGTACTGGAATTCGTTTGATTTAATTTTGATTTTATCTTGATTTCTATAAATCAGATTTTCACGATTTTACAGGCCACCCGAAGCTCACGAAATAATATATAATTTAGTGATGATTTAAAAAGTAGCATACAACTAGAATTATCCTGAAATCGAAGAGAAAAGACAGGTTTGAATTTTGCGTAAAGTATTCAATTATTTTAGACGAATAACATAGCCCTCTTTAGACCAATCGCCTTATATTAAAAAAATTTCCTTATTGACAATTCTCATCCTCTCGCACTAACTATAGTTACTTAATCAGTTTAATTTAAATACAATAGACACTTGATTTTCAATATTCATATATTACATATTTTATATGTCAGATTGTAAATATATGTTTTCTTAAAATCAGTTACGAGTATACAAATATTTCTTCTCGAACTTTGATTAGTCAGGTTTCGTTTGATCTTATTTCGGATCTATGTTCGATTCTAGAAATCAAAATATCACGCGAAACTAACGAATTAATCATTAATTTATGAATAGTTTAAAAAATATTCCCAAACTAAATTTATCCAAAGACTGAAGAAAATATACAATTACGAATTTTGCATTAAGTTTTAAATTATATTTAGAATACCTACTAATTTTTGGTTTAAATCATGAAATGTAGATATTTTTTTATTTTAGATCGAACATATATTCATCAATTTAATTCAAGATCTAAATGTGCTTTAAAATAGTTAAAGAAAAAAAAGAAAAAAAAAATCTGTTTAGTAGGAAAAAAATTATCAGGTTCGTTTGATTTTATTTCCACTCTATCTTAAATTCTAAAAATCATATTTTGACGAATATACAGCACACACGAAACTCTCAAAATAAACTTTAATTTAGAGGTGGTTTTGAATAAATTTATTTTAAAGTAATAAGAGATCATACCTAAATTTTAGACCAATCACATTCTACTTCAAGATTTCTTTATCTACTATTAGGCCAGAGGTAGAAGGCGGGTTGAATACAGTATTGACAATTAAATCAAAATTTAACACCGAATTTGAAGAACTGATTTTATTATGTATAAAAACTGATTACAAAATATAAACTACTCTCTCAAAGGATGAACAGATATCCTTGAGAGCTGCTAGGTTATACGAATAATAATAATGTTAAGCAACATTTTCGTGTAAACCTAAATTGTGCTTATATATGTCACACAGTTACACCATCAATTACTAGGATATGGTTTACAAGAATTACTAAACTATACAATATTCTATAATATGATAGTTGCCTCATTTTTTGTTTAAATAATCAAATATAAAAAATTCTTATATTTTCAGATCAAACAGCTATCATCTATTTATTTTCATATCTAACGATCATTTGAAATAGTTAAAGAAATAATCAAATTGGAGTTGAAAAAAATAGAATAAATTTTCTTAGTAGAAAAAAATTATTTATCGGGTTTCATTTGATTTTATTTCAGTTATATCTTGAGTTCTAAAATTTAGATTTCACACAAAGCTCACGAAATAATCTTTAATTTAGTGATGGTTTAAAAAGTACTATCTACTTAAAATTAACCAAAATTTGAAAAGAAGAGACAACTACGAATTTCACATTCAGTATTCTATTCTATTTTGGATACCTATTTTTTTGGTTGAAATTATGAAAGTATAATATATTTCTCTTATCCAACAACTATCATCTATTTATTTCAAGATCTAGCGGTGTTTATTATTGGTCATCAAGGACCAAAATTTTGGATAAAATCACTTTTGCTCTTATTTATAGGATAAAATGAATTGATTTTCTGAAATATATGTCATATCTGATCAGGATCACCAAGTACATATTGGAATCACCAGAATTGAATTACCACAACACCTGAATTTTCATTTGCTACCACTTATCAACACATCTCCACGATCATGATCAACACCAATATCAATATTTACAGACATCACTATATATAGATAACCAAACACAAGCTGGAATCACCATGAAAATCACAAGACTCGACAAGAATTTAAAACAAATCATGCGTGTGGAATTAAAAACAAAGAAAGAAAAGACAACTTGGAAGAAACAAAATAATTTATAAAAAAAATGCAATGGTGAAGAATAGATCGATATAATATAAATAGATATAAAAAATTGATAGTGAGTAAAAATCAGAAAAATAAAAAGTAACAATCAAATTTCATCTTTCGCGACTTCGTCAAAAAGATGAAAATCGACTGAAAAGATGAAAAGAAGTATATGTATATTATATATTTGTGTAAAATCTAAAAATAGTGGTACAATTTAAGAGTATTATACAAAATGAGTGATATGGCTTACTTTCAAAAGTGCGCTATTCTAATTTTTTTTTTATAACGGGTAGGCTAATATTACACAATTTATCTAACAAATGGAAATAACAAATAATTTATTCGCTAAATATAAAATTCTAACCAAACTTTAAATAATAAAAATAACATTATACAATTTATACAAAGGAGAAATAGGTAATTTTGAGGGGGGGGTTTTAAAAAAAAATACTAATCTTATACTCTCTTTTTTTTCAAAATTACGGTAAAAATTAATTACAAATTACGCTTTTTTAAAGTTTTGCTTTGAAAAATATGATCAGCGACTTTGCACCTCAAATTGTAACTTTTGTTTTTATTTTTCTGAATATTGATTTTGGGATTTATTCAGTTGCATTTGCATTTGCTGCTCTCTTTTTAAGTTGGTTTTGGTTGCATAAGTTACATACCAAATCAGTTTTAATTCAATATCTTAGCAACCGAAATCAACAAAAATGAATTTGTATTTTTTCATGACATTATGTCAAACAGTAGATATTCACGAAAACAAATAAATTAAATCAACCAATAAGAAACTTCATGATTCATGAATCAACTAAAAAGCAAACAGAGTAGCAAATAATTGCAATTTTAGAAAAAAATCAAATCAACTGATTGCAAGTTTTCGTAATGATGAAGGATGATAAAGGCAGTAAAGGATGATAAAGACGCGATGGAGGATGAAGAAGGGGAGAAAATGTAGAAGATCGCGTTGCTGAAAAAAAAAAGATGGAGAAAGTGTAATAATGAAAAGAAAAAGGAGATACCGTATTTTGAAAAATAAATTAGTATGATGTATTATTTTCTGTACATTCTCTAATTTTAATTATATTTTATCTTGTAGACTTCAGGAAAACTTTTCTAAGATAGTCATTAATTTGTGTATATTTAATTAAGTATATAACTATTCACTTTTTTAATTTTAGAACAAAACAAAATCATGGTAAGTAAATAAATTTCAAGATTAAGTTTTTTACATACTTTTCTCATAATTTCAAGAAAAATATCCTAAGATTAATCTCAGAATCCTTATAATCTTTCAATATTATTTATTTGTAAAAATTACTGGTAATTGTGGGTTTGTGGTTCGGTGCGTAGAACGGGTAAAACGCTAGTATATGAATAATATACTAAATTTTGTGATTTGATTCAATCCATTTTATGTTATATAAAGAAAATAATTATATTAATCACAGAAATTATCATTTAAATTCTTCCATAGAAATTTAAAAGGATTATAAACTTAAAGTAATATTTATGGCACTTTAATCAAATTTTTAAAAAATTGTTTTGAAAAAATAATATATATTATTAAATTAGTATATGAAAAAAGGTTGAAATTATTTATGAACAAAACTCTACGACTAAAATAATGTTACATTACCTTATACTAAAAAACAACTTGTGCCTAACCTAAATCAACACGGCCACACACGATAACATATTCTAAAATACATACCTTGTGAATAACAATATACATACCTATATTTTCTAATTACACACCGCCTTCATATATTTAACAAAATTGTATTGTCATTTCAACATGAGAATGCTGAAATTGGATTGAGATATTACTGATTCCATATGCAACAAGTTTCAGTCGCAATATTCCCCTACATATCGAACATACACAAATTACAAGAAACATCAACATATTTTTAACCCGAAAATTATATATGATCAAAATATTTGTTATCACCAGAATCATCAAAGCCTGGAAAAAAAAAAAAACCGCAGACATGACAGGATATACCATCATTCAACAGTCTAAACAATTATTGAACATAAGCAGCTTAAAGTGATAATTTTCGTACACTTAAATTAAATTATTAGGGACTATACACTTTATTTTCTAAAAATCCCCGCGCAAACTAAAATTTCAAAAATTATACTCTGTATTTTGAAAAAATTCTAGAAAATATCTTGTGTCTCACCCGCGCTATTATGCTAGTTTATATTTAAATTCGAGATAATTTTAAACATTATAGATTTTATCACTATATTAATTTTAAATATATTCAAATGGGTAATGATTAAATATTATGAAGTTTTAGCATTAAAAATTTATATTTTTAAAATTCTTTTGTGAATTTTAATACTAAAATTTGACTACTCCGGATCTTGAAGCGGCGACCGCCACACTTTTGCCTCCGTCACTGCACCCATTCCTAGGCCGACACACCAAGTAAATTTTAGAGGAGCAATTTTAAAATTAGATAGAGAAATTTTATATATTCTTAAAAAAAATTAATTAAAAAAAGAGTTAAATTTTGTTTTGAATGGGACACGTATCCTTCGCACGTCCCTTTCGAGATTCGTCAAATTTGTTTGCTTTTAAATAAATTCAATTACAGCACCTCAACTGGAACATATTTGCTAAGAAAAATTCTATAAAGACGTGACAGTGAATCAGTGATAGTTAGCTGCAAGATGAGGAATGCTACAAGATTTTCTCATATATATGAATTTTTTCCATCCCTGTCAATAGTTTTATAGATCATCTTCTCATATATATGAATTTTTTCCATCCCTGTCAATAGTTTTATAGATCATCTTTATGTATATGAAAACACCTGCTGATATTTTTAGGACAAGTATATTAATTCAAATGCCAAGCAAGGTTGGCTGATGAATACATATACCATACACATGAACCGAAGTCTGTGTTTCCAGGGTGATCAACATTCAACAACTATTTTATTCCATTTCCTGAGTAAAAGTAACGGATAGTTATTTTTTTGTTCCCTGAAGTTCTAGGAGAGCAGACCTGGATAGTAAATAGACATTAGACACTTCACAATTTGACATGTAGCTTCTTTGCTTCCTATAATAGTTCATATTTTTAATTTCATCATGTACTGAACTACTGTTTATAACCATTGATCTGATCAGATACTATAGCTAGAAACAGAAGTCAAAGAAATTCTAATGCAACTTCAAACAGTCGCTGAATTAATAAAGAAAGAAAAGGTTTTTGAAAAAATAAAATCCTTACACAAAAAACATAGATTCTAATCCAAACTGATGGGATTGGTCTGAACAATGTCACATTTAACCCATCAGCCATGAGTGTTGACTGCTTCCCATAGCAAACCCCGGGCCTGGAAGGCGGCAGTCTTAAGAGTCTGCAGTGTCGCTACATTGGCCTCAAAGAAAGACAAGCTTCTGTAAGGAAGATTGTGTTTCTTGCAAAGATCTTGCACAATAGGTGAAATGCTCCTCAAATGAGTTCGAGGCAGCCTGGGAAACAAATGGTGTTCGAGTTGAAACTGCAAACCACCATAGAACCAATCCATCCACGGATAGCATGCAATGTCTATTGTCCCTCCGGCTTGTTTCTCAAACCAATTATTTCCCGTAGGAGGTCCCACGTAAACATCTGCAGCAAAATGGTTCAAGGTAAACTGAACATGCTGAATAGCGCAGACGCAGAAACTTACCAGCACAAACAACACCCTTTCGGTCCAATTGGGTAAACAAGAAACAAGCAGAGGAAACCATGTCCAGAAAACAATAGTCCCGAGAATGTTCAAAGCTCTGTCTGGTATCTTCCTCTTGGAGCACAATAATAACAATGTCTGCAAATAAAGGTTGACTCTTGCAACACACATGACCGGGTAGTATGACAAGTGTTGGTAGCTCACAAAGAATTTAGCCACTGGATCAAATGTCAGTTTCCTATTGTAAAATTTTGATGTCAATGACCCAAAGAAACTGTCTGACACTGCTAGCATGGGCAAGTGCTGAAGGTCGGGATCATAATCGAGGCTATTGCAAGCGATGTGATGAGCATTATGAGTCCATTTCCACCAGGCAATGCTGATTCCAGTAATACAATTGCCGATAAGAATACCGGCAACTTTGTTCCATCCACGACTTGACATTGCTTGATAATGTCCAGCATCATGACCCATATAAGCCACTTGAATCCATGTAAATCCTAACAATGCTCCAGATAGCATATGAACAGAGAATTTGTCTGAACACAGTACACCATATACACATGCTGAAAGCAATAAAGCTACGAAACAAATTGAGTAGACTACAATATGCCCTTTCTTTTCAAACATTCCAGCTTTTGCAAACTCAGCAGCAAGCTTTCTATAATCCTTTGACACATCTGAAATTTCATAATCTACAAGGTGATACCCGGTAAAGAATTTGTCCAGATATTTCCAAGCAGAACCAGGATGGAAAGCAATGAATGCATCTGTAACGTCCTGTCCAGCCAAATTTAAGAGTGGAATATCTCCACCTGGGTGTTCCTTAGCCCATTCAGTGACATTGTAAACCTTTCCCTGAATAGAAATCCACAGATCTTCGAGCTTATTATGTTTCCCAAGCTCTTCACTTGTTATATACTTCTTAGCAGTGACCATTGAGCCGAGAGCTGGAAAGAACAAATTACAAACACATCAATATCAATAACAAACTCGATTAAGATATAGCAGTTGTGTCAATAAATTCACACAGCGTAGAAGATATGATAAAACTTATAATGGCATAGTAGTATTGACATTAAGAATTCTTATCAGAGAATATTTCTAAAAATTGTCGTGTTTTCACTCGTGCTCTGTAAATGTTACTTCTTTGTTGATTAAAGTAACATTTTTTATATTTGCTCTTTATTATCTCTGAAATCAGGGACATTATAAGACAACTAAGCAGCTAAGCTAATATTTCATTTGTTAATCTTCTTCATGAAGTTGGATGCGTGCTGAGAAGTTTTTGAATTCTTCTAGTTTGTGAGTGTTAGGAGGTGCGGTGGGGGAGGCAGCAAGGAGAGGGGCCTCAATTATATATTTTAATACACCCTTTTAATTCTACTATCCTGACTTTTGCCCCTTAAGCACGTACTAAAGAATTATATCCATTATTCTATCTTAAGATTAAAAAATCAACATGTTTGTTTTGGGTTATGCTATAATCATACATCTGTCACAGGCCAAGAATTGGAAAAGTTAATAAGACGGCACTATTCAAATATATATATATATTCACAAAAAATGCTGTCAGGGTATAGTAATAAATAGATTAATAAGAAGCTAATGAAAAAGACGTGATTTGTATTTAACTATATTAGTCTTTGAATCATGACATGCTCCTTTACTAATTTTGGAGAAAACGAAGAATTAATCAAACCGGCTGGGAGTGGGACTCATCTCAGGCCACAAATTTTTTCTTAAACTATCAATAATCAAGATGGGACCGTCTAAACCCAAAAAACTAAAACTGATATTCATCACGAAATGTTGAAAAGAAAATTTGAAATCCATAAATCCACAGTACCATGACACAACAGAAGCACACAAAGTCAATTAGTTATTAATATAATGAATTAATGAACCCTATGGTTGAAACGTTAGAAACGAAAACTGAAGAACTGAGTAATACTATGGGCCCGTTTGGCAAAACTGCTTTTTTACTTATAAGTAACTTATTTTTTTTTTAAATTTCATATTTTTG
>PHNY01290450.1:641-16118 GCA_003724115.2 Anethum foeniculum | reverse complement strand
AGTTGGGCTTTGCATTGGAATAAAATGGCAAACTTTTTTGATGAGCCCGCTATTGCTTATGTGGCACACAAAATTCAGAATTTGGCAGAGGACTTGGGTTCATACATTGCACCTGCTCTTATGCTCATATTGTATCATAGTACAAAAAATAAAAAGTACTTAAAACATGTATGTCCCCGATAATTGGCGCGCGGGAAGTGGCGCTATCGATTGATGACAAGTGTTGGGAGCGACAAATCTTTACGTCGCCTGATTACAGCGACGGGGTACTGCTCTTGGTAGCGAGATCACTATGGGACATGAGCGATGTTGCTAAATGGTGGTTTGTGGCGACTTTGGGAAATGGGGTACTCATCAATCATCCTATAATTATCTGTTTGATATAAGTAGGGTAATTTTGTTGACAACCTTTAATGTCAGATTACACGGCAGTGAATAACAATTTATGTTACTACATAATAATTTGAAAAATCATAAATGTAATATTTAAATTACCCGATAAAACATAATTAGTAAAATTAGTAATCGAAAAGTTTCAAAATTCAATCCTAAATAACACACAACATGTTTCAACCGTGGAATTTATATTAATACACATGAAATTCATTATACAATGAAACACCTAATTAAAAAATGACAATTCAATTTTTACGAATTTTTTTGATATAACTTTCGGGAGTGCTAAGATGAGTAAAAAACTATGTTCTCCAAAGAATTAAAATCTCATTTAGCTGCATTCGAGAGGAAATGATAAGATCAATCAAATTAATCGACTGTTTAATATTTGAAATTTGAATTGACATATAAAATTACTGCTGATTGACTTCCCTAGGTACTGTAAAAAGTTAACAAGACAGTGGGAATCCAACGGTCGACTAGTCATGGTAAATAAAATAAAAAAAATTAAACCAACAGCACTGAGTGTCGTACGCTAGCTGTTATATTCAAATCTTTATCTCATTTCATTCTCCTATTTATTATTTACTTCCCCTTCCTTTTTCTTATTCCATTCTGTTGTATTTCCCCCCCTTATTTGAATTGGAAAAATGGTGATGACTATGGCGAAGAATGCATCATCGTCAGCATCAGCATCAGCATCAGCTTACGAAGAGTTACGTCGAAAGCGAATGGAGGAGAATCGAAAGAGAATGGAAGAGCTTCAGCTTCCTCGTCTCTCCTTGGCTCTTAAACCCTCTCCTAAACCCCTCAAGCCTTCTCCGGTACTCTTCTTTTCTCTTTCGGTTTTTATCTATTTATTTACGTTTATCGTTAAATCTCGATAAATAAATATTCTCCCGAACGGAAAATATTCTTTATTTGTCGATATTTAAAATACATTGCTTTTGTTATTTTGTGACCAAAAAATATTTTATCCTTAAATCTCGATAATATACTGTTTCTCTTATGTTATGACCGGAAAAAATTATGAAATGGTAATAGATGAAGCGGATTAAGAGAACAGAGGTTGTGGAGGTGAGAAGGTCAGGCCGTGTTGCTAAGTTGCCTGCCCCTGTTTATCGAGAAATTGTATGTGCATTCTCTATTTTTTTCGCTTTACTAATTAATTTTTTGATCTCTGTTTTTCGAGATTTTTAACTAGCTATGTTTTAATTTGATATCAGGTTACTTATGAACGTCCGGATATTCCGAAAAGGTTTATTGTTTACTGATTGATAATTAATGGAAACTGTCATTTTCGAGTATTTGTTGGTTTATTTTTACATTTCTGGTGATGGTTTGGGGGTTTATGTTAATGTGGAATTTATAGGGGTTATAGTTATAAGCGTAAGGATTTGGCGAATCGGGTTTATGCATCGGATGAAGCTAGGGCAGCTGCAACGTGCAAAGCGGAGGAATTGGAGATTAGTCTTGGTGCTGATTATCCCACATTTGTTAAGCCTATGCTCCAGTCTCATGTCACTGGTGGATTTTGGCTGGTAAGAAACATTACTGCAATATGCCTCAATCTCGTTATTTACTAATGATTATCGTAAATGTATTTCACGGGTAGGGAAGGATGAGACGTGTACACATTTTGTCACTGGTGGATTTTGGTTAGTAATAGACAAAATTAAGCATAGCCAGTGGTATCTGGCTTGTAACCAGAGTAGGTGGAGAATGAGGTGTATTGCAAACCTTTGTTACATATATAAGTATGCATATAGAATTCGAAGGGGGAGGGGAGGGGAGGGGGGTATTCAATCAAGTTTCTGCGGGATATAGTTACTTTAGTCTTCTGTGGTTATGGTTGGCAAAATGGAAGTATGAGCTCTATATAAACTCACTAGCCCTCATTTAGTTTCTGTCAACATACTCTATTCCTAGAAGCAGAAAGTTTGTTTCTGTAAATATCGCTTTTGAGAATCCATTAGTACTTGTTCAATCAAGAATCTGAGGGATATAGTTACTTTAGTCTTTTGTGGTTATAGTTGGCAAAATGGAAGTACGAGCCCTATATAAACTCGCCCTCATTTTAGTTTCTGTCAACATACTCTACTACTAGAAGCAGAAAGTCTGTTTCTGTAAATATCGCTTTTGAGAATCCATTAGTACTTATTGTGTCATGTGTTAGATTCAGTTTCTCTTCTTTCAGATTGATGGTCAGTGCTATACTTCAAAATCCTGGAATCATTGTTGCTTTTCACAATCTTGATACTTCGAAATCCTGTAAAATCATTGTTGCTTTAAACAATCTCTTGGATATAGTTACTTTGGTCCCTTGTGGACTTTCCCAAATGCCCACCACCTGCCCTTCTTCTTTTTCTTTTCGGGTCTGGATTTTTCGCTAGTTAGCTAAATGTGTATGAGTCCTGTATAAACTCACTAGCCTTGATTTCTATTCCAAACTTTACAATGTACCTAGATTACATTTTACTTTCTATCAACCTTACTTTACTCCTAGAAGCAAAGAGACTGTTCAACTATCGCTTTTGAGAATCCATTAGTACTTATGTGTCATGTTATAACTTCAGTTTCTCTTCTTCCATTGATGGTTAGTTTTTGGATACTTTGAAATCCTTGAAAATCATTGATGCTTTAGACAATCTTGATATTTGAATGATCAGATTGACAACAACTTGAATGACTATTTGGCATTATTAAACTGTTTAGACACTCCTTGATGACTATGAGTCATTTTTAAACTGTTTAGACATGCTGGTGTGTACTGTTACTAAATTGATGATTTGGAACGTATATAGGGTCTTCCAAATCACTGGTGTCGAAAATACCTTCCCAGGAGCGATGCTACTGTTACATTGACAGATGAGGAGGGGGAAGAGTATCCAACTATTTACTTGTCACATAAAAATGGACTTAGTGGTGGATGGAGAGGATTTTCCCTTGCTCATGGGTTAGTAGATGGTGATGCTCTTGTGTTCCAGTTGATCCGTTCTACTGCATTTAAGGTAATAATCACAATTCTTAAATTACCAAATTGTTGTTGCTCTTGTATTATTCACTTCCCCACAAACTTAACCATCTACCTAATATTCGAAAAAGGGACAATATGAAATTACACATTTGTCTGCAGGTGTACATAATAAGGGTGAATGGTTACGAAAAGGGTGACACTGTGGAGGCCTTGGATGCTGAGTAATTTTCTGCTGGTACAACATTCAACTCTTATCTAATATGTATCCATTCTTGCATTGTTCCCCATCATTATTAGCAGAATAATAGGGTCAAACAAATATTCATGTGTTGTTGTGCTGCTGTTGATAAGAGCAATTGTATATATGCAATGCAAGCTGGTTAGACAATAGAAATCTAATAACTAGTGTTCAATTTTTCCTGGCAGGATAATATGCAAGTTGAGCTGGCTTAATTTCGACTTACAATTTGGGCAGCTGGGTAGGAAGAAATTATAAGAATATCTGAACATGATATTATTGTATCTAATTGACTTGGTATTTTTGTAATCATATAATGAACCTCTTACTAAGAGAGTTCATTTGAGATTAAAATATGGTTTATCATTTCTAAGTACTGCTGGAGTAAATCAAAATTAAAAATTATAAACCCTGCCAAAAAAAAAAAAGCTTATTTTTTATGTCACGATCACATTTGTTTACTCCCTCCGTTTCAAAATACACGTCCACTTTAGGGAAAAAAATTTGTTTCAAATTAGTTGTCCACTTCAACTTTAAATGGAAGATTATATTTCCAAAACCAACTCTAGTTCACATATCTCTAATTTATATTTCCAAGATCAACTATATGCCACATATTATACTCAATTAATGTAATTAATACAATTTTTTTTATTAACATTTACATTTCTTAATATGTGTGATTTTTTAAAAGTAAACTTGTATTTTATTGAAACGGAGGAGTACTAGAAATGTGATCGGAGAACTTTTCAATATGACTTTTGAACCAGCCCATTTGAAGATATGTGATGCTATTGCTGGCTAGCTGTCTTCAATTGGGTCCTCCGTAATTGCCGCGTTCCAATCCAAAAATAGAAGCCCACAGCCACTAAAACTGTCATTTACTTAATCAATCCCTCTAATTGGCCGCCTTAAGTCGGCTTTGTTAACTTTCATTTCGTGCTTATTTCCACTTTCACCGATTCACCGATCAGTACGTATTCAATATATCCCGTTCTTAAAAACGTATTCAGTATATCTTGTTTTTAAAAATTATTAGATATATCGTCTCTGATTAAAGTCAGATTCAATATAATAAAACAAAAAATTGGAACAATGGGTACATTATTCACACTACGTAGCCATAGTGTTCCATTTCTTCCTGAACAAACTTACAATAAAAAATGAAAAATGAATGACAAAAATAACGCGGCTGATCGAAAAATAATGATAAAATAATAAAACGGTGCATTATGGACATCTCATCAGCAACAGAAAAGAAAATGTATGTTAGTTGAGAGAGAGAGAGAGAGAAAAACCAAACCAACATGTTACTACAGACAGCTATTAAGCTCCCACTTACATATATATCTTTCTCTTTTCTTGCTCTTATCTCCTTTGTACAAAAATACAAGCTGTGATCAGCCAAAAGCATTCAGAAAAATATAACAATCTCCAGGATCTGAACCACTTCAGTTCTCAACTTCTCCAAGTAAGTATACACATGCATTTTATTTATGCAGAACTGTCTCTTTTTTTTCTTGCACATTATTGTTTATGAGCTTGGTGTTTCAGCAATCTTTGTTTAGTTAGTTTTGCATCTGACAAGTTCTATGATATTCGATAATACACACATGTGCTACATTCCTTTTGGTCATTGTGGTTCATTGGTTTCCACTCTTGATGGAATACGAAACTTATGTTCGGTTTGGTTGGAAGGAATGAAATGAGAAATGGTGAATATAATTTAAGGCTGGGGATAAGTGTTGGAGGGAAGAGCGAAAAAATGTAAGAGTGCAAATTTTTCTATGATGATCGTTGTGAATAAAAAAAGTAGGAGAAAAAATGTACATTCATTTACAAATTGATGGGATTAAGTTCTAGTTAAAATTGGTATGCATGGAATGGAGGATGGGAAATTGAACAAAATTTAGTTCTTTCTTTCCTGCTAAAAGAACTGCTAGTTTCATTCTTAAGTGATAAAAGCGTTTCTGCACATGACATATGTGATTTATTGTTTTGTTTAGGGCTTTACTGGATTTGCTTAAGTTGACTGACCCACAAAGCAAGGACTAGTTGGGATTGTGACATTTTAATTTATGCCTGCAGGAGAGCGTTTCATTTGATATATACAGTAGGGTTGGTTGGACGGAGGAAAATGTCATCGGTGAAGAGTGAACATCAAACTGTACCACTGTCATTGCTCCTGAAGCGGGAAGTGGCTAGTGAGAAGATTGAAAAACCGGAGGTATCTTATGGTCAGGCTAACCACAGCAAAAAGGGCGAGGATTTCACACTACTCAAGACAGAATGTCAGCGTGTATTAGGAGATGACATTACCACATATCATGTCTTTGGGGTATGTTTTGATTACCACATCAGTTTTCCAGCACTGCCTTTTGGTTTGATTTTCAACTGCTTATATTTCTGCTTTGCTGTCTAATATATGTTGCTGACTGACTATTTTATAGTAAAGCTGTTGTTAGATCTAGTTTCCAGAGAAGCTGATCAATAACGAATAACGATGCATCCTTACACATTAGATAGTTATTAATTGTTTTTCAGATAGATGTTCATGACTCCCTCCCCTCTTATAAGTTATATAAAACAAGAAGAATTATAATCATCTGCAAACACCTAATACACATAAAGAGGAAGATGATGTTGTTTATGAATTGACAGGAAGGGCACAATTTTCTGTATTCATCTGCAGTAATATGAGAAATGGATAAAAGTTTGTGCTACTTCTTTTCCTGTGGTAGGCTCTTAGGAAACCAAAATGCAAAGGGTGGAAATTGATCGGAAACTCTAAAGTGTATTGTAAGTTAGGTTGAAAACATTCATGTCTAGAGAAGCAAACAAACTGGTGAATCATTCATTGTTTTGTGCAGTATACTTTTGCCTTTTGATTGTAACAAAAACCGTATTATATGAAATCTGAGTCCGTATTTTTTTTTAAGGATACTGAGTCTGTACTTTCTATATTGATATCTCTATGTTTCTTATGCCGATTACTCTGGCGTTACCTATTTTGTGAACCAAACTTGTTTTGTCTCTTATATTATTTTTTCTTTGCAGCTGTTTGATGGTCACAATGGGTCTGCAGCTGCTATATACACAAAGGAGAATCTCTTAAATAATGTTTTGAGTGCTATTCCACCAAATTTAAACAGGGACGAGTGGATTGCAACATTACCACGGGCTCTGGTTGCAGGTTTTGTGAAAACGGATAAGGACTTCCAAGAGAAAGGTATTTTTACTTTCTCCTTGTTCAATTCTATTTGATTCTCAGGGAAGTGATGCAATTAGATACTTCGTGTACTTCATTTGAAGTTCAAATGGTATTAGCCGACTTAAAGATGTTCTTATACTCAAAAGGTGACTTTGTCAAAAAGAGCTTTGAATTCACGCAAACTAAACTCAACATTATGAAACATCAGACATGTAGAATCCAATGTACATACGTGCTAAAATCCAGTGTAATGAACTTATCATGATTCCAATACGTGCTTCTGCTTTCTGTTTCATCAACTAGATATTTAGGCTGTTCAGTGTACTTGTTACTTGTCCAACAACATAGGGTTGAATACTTGAATTGGTGCAATTAAACAGAAAGATGATAGAGAAGTAAATGGAAACATAGATAACTAATATATTTTCATTATTGTAGTTTCTTTGTGCATGTGATTATATTATCTCTTGATATTTATAGAAACTCTGCTAATTTTATTATTTCATGGTTACCTATCAGCACAAACTTCAGGAACAACTGTTACCTTTGTAATAATTGAAGGATGGATTGCAACAGTAGCATCAGTTGGTGATTCTCGTTGCATCCTTGAATCTGCTGAAGGGAAAATCTACCATCTGTCAGCTGATCATAGACTTGAAAGCAACGAAGAGGAGTAAGTTTACATATATTTCCCCTTGTTGCAATACTCATATTAGCTTCTGTTGAGGCTTTATTAAATAAGTTTTTTTTTTATCACATTAATCAGGAGGGTACGTATTACTGCATGTGGTGCCGAGGTTGGGCGCCTTAATACCGGTGGTGGTACACAAGTAAGTTTGTCGAATTGTCGTAATAATATACTGTAAAATGAATAATCAATATGTAGAACAGAAGGTGGCGGTTGAATGAGGTAAAAGGCCACACGAGTATACTTTGTCTCATAGATTTAGTCATCCTCAGATGCCTTTATTTTAATTTTAATATATTTCAATGAAGTTATGCTAGATTTTGATTAGTGAGTATATGTAGTTATTCAATTTGTTTTCCTATAGATTGGTCCTCTGAGATGTTGGCCTGGTGGATTGTGCCTTTCACGGTCAATTGGAGATATGGATGTTGGCGAGTTCATTGTTCCTGTACCTTATGTTAAACAAGTGAAGGTTTGTTACCTATCTGACTCTGTTTGTGTACATTATCTAAATGTGATTTGCATATGTTTTCCCCTATTAGCTTTACACTGTCAATTGGATTTAAAGTACTTAATTTTATTGAGGAATACCTCTATATGTTTCTGTAAAAGCCATCATTCTAACCTCATTTTGTGTCATGATCAATTGATCATCCTAATTGAAGATGCTTCTTTCATATATTAATGGTTAAAATACAAAAATTGGGGCTATGGCATCTTCAGTTACTGGTGTAAAGATAATTAGATGTGATTAATTGTGCTGGCAGGTGACAATCGTTTCATTCTCATTTAACTTGGAGTGTCAATCATTTTTCATATGACTTACAAATGACGATCAAATTTTTTGCCTTCCAATACTGGATGTCAAGAATTACAAAGTCCATCCTTCATCCTCACATATGAGTAGCAGTAAATCTCTAAAATGAACTTATATTGTTTACAATGTTACAGGTATTGTGAGCTGTTCACAGTACCCTGAACATCTCCAAACTGTTTCCTGAAATTACCTTACTCATATTTCTCGTGAACTTCTCTCATATTAAATGTTTCTTTAATTTGAAAATCCCGTTATAAGTATGCTAAAGCTTTTCTGGTGCTGCGAAAATCAATTGTATATCTGAGTTCTAAACCAAGCTTAATGACATCCTGCATCACCCGGTGATATAGAAAAATTCAAAATCTCATTATGTTTATCTAAAGAAGGAATTTTAAAGCCCATACATACGTACATGTTGGTAACACCTTGAACTGGACACCATTGATTTGCATAGAATTGCCCTCTTTTATTTTGAGCTAGTTTATAGGATCCTTCAGGTTTAACTGGATTATTAAAGCATTTAAAGTTATTTTGGGATGATTCTGAATACAGTTTGCTCAATACTGAATCAAAGTTGTTCCGAATTAGTAAAAATACTGTAAAAGATTAAAAAGATTATTCTTCACTTTGATTTTTTTTCTAGCTGATCATTCTTTACAAGTTAAAAATCTGAAGTAAGATTGGAGTATCATGTGGTAACATAAATTGATGATATTTTCCCATCTGAAGGCAAGAAAGACTTATTTATCATGTCTGTTTAATCGCAAATTTAGTATAAGATATGCTAATGTGCCATTATTAATTCGAGTTTTCCTTATTCCAGTGCATACACATTCATGCACATACCATCCAGAAGAAAAAGAAATTAAAATACATAAGGCATCAAATTATCAAGGAAACACATAAAAATTGTTGATCCTGTCAGCGAGTTTGAATATCCGTCTGCTATATGTGCAGCTGTCCCCCTCTGGTGGTAGGCTCATCATATCAAGTGATGGAGTTTGGGATGCTTTATCTGCAGAGTCAACTCTGCAGTGTAGTCGAGGAATGCAACCAGATGCTGCTGCTTCTCAGATAGTGAAGGTATATTTATAGTTTGTTACGATTTGATTGATTTCCTCTACTCGCATAAGTTTTACCCCGATCAACTCATCTGCATTAGTGAGAAACCCACATTTGACATTTTTTCCTATCAACAGGAAGCTGTAGGAGTGAAAGGACTTAAAGATGACACGACTTGCATTGTGGTAGACTTACAAGCTCAAGAAAAAAGTCCTCTGGCACCACCAAAAAAACAGGGCATTTCAGCATTTAAATCCATGTTTAGAAGAAAGAGTTCTGGGTCACATTTAGCTGTAGAGAAATATTACAATGAACCAGATGGGGTCGAGGAAATAGTAGAGGAAGGATCTGCAATGCTTTCAGAAAGGTATGTAGCTGCAATCCTTCATCCAGTCATAATCAAAATTACAAGCTTCGTACTTGTGTTTAGTGTTTTATATTGGAATGCTTCAGACCTTTGTTGTCTTACTCCTAAAGTACTAAATATTTCCTGTTGCTTGCAGGTTTAATACACAATACCCAGTCTGCAACTTATTCAAGTTGTTCATGTGTGTTGTCTGTCAAGTTGAGATGAAACCAGGAGAAGGTGTTTCCATACATGTTGGACGATCAAATGCAAGAAACTTGCGGCCCTGGGATGGTCCTTTTCTTTGCCCAAGTTGTCAAGAAAAGAAAGAAGCCATGGAAGGGATAAGACCTTCCGGACCTTCAAGACCTTCTAGATACCGTAACAGTGGAAATGAATTTCCAGGTTGATTAATATGAATGCAAGAAGTTGAATAATTTTTTTTATAGGAGTTCAAGAAGACGAGAACAGAAATTTGGGGTTTAATCATGAATGAGAAGGCAACAGGCTCTCTTTTGTTCCGATCACAGCTTCACTTTCAGTCCATTATTGACAGTTTTGGGAAGGGGGGGTGGGGGGTACACAAGTCAAGAAGATCGCTGCCTTCTGCTCCAAATTAGACACATGCCCTTGTGCTATCCAAAAGTTGATCCTTTCTTGTGCTAAGATGACACATCAAAAAATCAGCAGTAATGTGTGATAGTAAGTAAATCGGTCCAGATTTTGGCATAAACCAAGTAAGCTTTAACCGGAAATGAATCATGTTGATAAACTAGTAAGCAAATTACGGAAACTTGGAGGATATTCTTTTTTCTACAGAGCTAACAGTACTGGAAGCAGTTGCCGGGTTTTCATGTGACACTACTCTAAATAACATGTTAAGAACTCTCCGGATTCTCCCATCAGAAGGAACTTCTGTAATTCTTCTGTCATTGATAAATTTTGTTCCTGATTCAGTGTCTCTTCTTTTTGATGGTACGAAGGTAATCTTGGAGTAGAGAATATTGTTACTTTCTTTTTTCTTGGTTCAGTTGTACAAATTAGTGTCCATGTTCATTGGCCAGAGCATCTTCTATTATTAGAAACATCCCCTCCCCCACAAAAGAGCTTTTGATAATAAATAGGACTTTGGCCCCAACAGATCTATCTCAGATTCTTATTACATAACAGTGTTAGAAGTTGAATACATGAATGCTTTTGTAATTCCACATTTTTAATTTTTCTAGCTTTTCTACCCTGATTATCTACAAATGGTATTCATGCTATTAGGATTGAAGGTTGACATGCATTGCATACTAGATAAAAAGGATTAGCAGAAATGAAAATGACAGGGAGTGCCATCGAAAAACATCCCCTGCTCCTAGCTGAATATATTGAAACTTAAGTTCTGGTAGATGTTCAAGTGACTTGGTGATTCATATATATATGGGTTTTTCTGTTTGTTTTTCTCTTTATATAAAGGGTAGCATGGCTATAGATACCTATCCTCATGGGTTTTGAGCAAGAAGACACTGGTTAGGTATTACCTTCAGCTCTGCCAATCTGGTCGGCTTTTGGTATGTTCTGTACTCATTCTCCAGGATATCACACTGATTTTTATGTGATTTTTCGCTATGTATTTCGTCCTTTTATGATTATTTACTTCATAACATCTAGAAATTCCGCAAACTTTTCACTGAAAGCCCGAGGAAATTTACGAAACCAGCAAAGAAGCTTCATTAGTACATTGACATGATTCGGGAGTCCTATGATATGATTAGGTACATTAGAATTTATCGACACGTCGGTGTGGCTTGTGTGTGAGTGCGAGTTGGCCAATGCGGAACAAAACAAAGACTTCACAGTCATCCTGCAAAGATCTTTTTGTTGCCAAGGCCTTGTTGCTTTTGCCTTTTTTCAACTAGCCAGTGGTAGCCACTTGAAATCTTATTCATTCTCCTCTTGCCCTTATAGACAAAGAGTCATCGGCAGAAAGATAGGTAGCAAGCAACGTGAAATGGGACAAAAAAACTTGACCAATTTTCTTATCTTTTGATGGTATAGAATATGATTTTTGAGTGGCTAAGTTTAGAAGATGAGTCTGTCTGTCCACTCGAATAATGCTTCTATGATTGAGATATTGACCTTAACCCAGCAAGCAAAACTTCTTCCCTTACATTTTCATTCATGTTCCATCAAGGACCACTTATATATACCACACGTCTGTATTCATCTCCACTCGTCCTCGCTTTTTAGATACTTACAAAAATATTAATAATTTTCATCAATAATTTACTATCGAATTTCTTGTTAGTACTAGTTTGCTTTCATCTTGGCTTAATCATCTCTCAATTTTAGCACAAGTATAATATGGTCGTTGAAGAAGAGGAATGATATTTGAGTAATGAAGAAGTTGATATAATGAATTCATGTAAATGTATGTACTTTGGCATAATGATCAAATTCCGAGGAATCGTTTACTCCTTGAATTAGTTAAAGGACTCACCGTACTTAGGAGCATCAAGTCCCTTTATCGAATGAGAAATACTAAAGTTCCCGAAAGCGTTTCGGAATATCTAGTTGTCATTGTGTCATTGGTTGGTCGTCAATAAATAAAATAGGTCCCTCATGAATCCCACAAATAAGAACACGTGTCTTTTGGGAAGATTTTTTGAGAACCTCGAGTATGTAGCACTGCTCTTATTGAATACTCACTTTTTTCATGGCATTAACATATCATTTTGATTGAATACCTCCAAACTTCAGAATTCAAAATGATCCTTTAAAATTATGCATCTGAGTATTGTATGTCCAGACAATCCAACTCCAAAAATTTTATGCATTAATCATAGTCTGATTAGATGACATAAATGTAATGAATCTAGGTAGAGTGTAGTATCCCCTCACGGGGACACTTTCAAAGATTTACACCTGCACTACAAAATGGAATAAAGTGCATATCTCAAGGTTGCTGCGTGCAGAAAGATAACATAGAGACCATGAGAGGATTAATTCATATCTGTCTTTGTATGTTTTATATTCAAAGATTCCCCTCGAATTGGGCGTGCGGTTACTATAATATGCATGACAAGTTTTTGAAATGAGGACGTCTTAGCTCTTCTATTCTTGCACTTTTTTATGTTAATGCGTTTAGGCATAGGGTATATAATAATCAGCACGAAACTAGCTTTAGGAGGCAGCAGTTTTGTAATGTTAATCAATCATCTCTTTAATACCACTTGTTTCAAGTTTCGATTTTTGTGGATGTTGCTTTGATGGGACCCCCTTTTGTTAGGTCATAAATCTCCTTCTCTTCTTGAGTTTTACTTTTCTAGGTGCTCTTTTGAAGTTATAGGGGTATTTTTTACGAGAATTTAAACTCATGACATTGTCATCCTCGATATTTTACGAGAATTTGAACTCATAGCAAGAGAATGGTAAGAAAATATGCGGTTATTATTGGATTACAAATATTCGAGTTTATTTGTTATATGTCAATATCCATGAGTCGTTATCTAATTAACCTTTTAATATCATGTACTCCCTCCGTCCCTCTGAGAGATGTATACGTTCACTGTTTGCACGTATTTTGAGACTCTTATAAAGGATAGTTCTATAACTTTTTTCTAAAAAAAAAAATTTCTGAATAAAAGTTTAATGTCTAAACTTTTTTTCAGAATTTTTTTTATTTTTTTTAAAGTTATGAAACTATACTTAAAATGAGTCTTAAAAAGCGTGCCAAAAAGTAATGTATAAAATTCAGAGGGACAGAGGGAGTAATTCAACTAATCTGCCGATTTTTGATAAAATGTTAGAAGAAGACCGTTAAACGGAATTTATATATCGAGAACAACTTACATGCAAATCATATATGATTAACAACTTGCATTTGCATGTGCATGTGCAGATGAGTTAAAAAAGGTTCAACCTACTGATTGGCAAAGAGTCCCCCCACCTCTCCTCAGTCTCATCTTCTCTCTCCACTGCTTCCTTATCCGTCCCTTCCCAAAGAATTTCTTCAGAGTTTTCAGCTAGTTAACTAATGGAAGTTCAGAACTTTCAGAAGAAAGTATCAAGAGGAGACAAGATGGATGGAAAAGCAACCCCTGCTTCTCCACCATCTTCTTCTTCATCTCCTACACATGAATTCTCCTTCACAATCTCCCTTCACCAACCTTCATCTATTCATGACAGAGTACTCAATCAGTCTGCACCTCCATTCTCCAACTCTGCCATTGATCTTTCTCCGGCCGATAACATATTCTTTCATGGTCACTTGCTTCCTCTGCATCTCCTCTCTCAATTCCCCATGATTTCTCCTCAAAATTCATCCACAAACTCTCTAGACATTTTCACTCTTCCAATAAGAGAGCTACTTATAGAAGAAGAAGATGAAACAATATTGAATGAGGAAATCTCCTCGAACGATACGGACAACAATCCCAAGTTGCATGAAAATTTAAATGACAGCAGTACTGAAGCACAAGGCAGAGTAAAATCCAAATCATTCTCTTTGTTTAGCCTATCAAAATGGCGAAAAGGGCGTCAAGCTGACAGAGAAAAAGATGATCAAGAAACAAGGCATGACAAGAAGAAGCTTAAATTCGACGTAGTAAACCAAGTACTAAAGAAATACATGAAAATGGTTAGGCCATTATTGTCCTTCAGATCATCAGCTGAATCAAGAAAATCATCTTCACCAATTGTTACCAGGAGATTTCAGAACCAACCACATTCGTTTTCGGGAAGTACAAGCTCAAGAAAGGAAGATCAGTTTCGAGTAAGAAGACGAAGAAGGGAGTTCTCAGCACCAGCCTCCATGAGGACATCTCCAGCAAACAGTGGACCTCTTACACCAAATGGAGCATTTTCGCCTACAAGTGACAGCACAATGGAAGAATTGCAGGCTGCTATTCAAGCTGCAATCACTCATTGTAAGAATTCGATAGCCATGGAAGAGAAGGCCAAGTGGCAAAATTAAAATCAGTCATTCAAAAAACTCCATTTTTACATTATTGTAGTTCTTGTTTTTGCAGATATCAAATAATTTGATCTTGTAAAAAATTATACCAGTGTAAATTTTTGTTGAGTTACTAAGAAATGAGAGATAAGTAGAGAATTACAATCAAATTCAAGAAGTTATATATTTCTTGTTTGTGCTCAGTAACGAACTTCAGTTTACACATGATTGAAATTTAGATAAGCTGCTTCCATTTTTTGGTGTGCATTTTGATAAACAGTAGCAGGTACTAAAAGAAAAAAATTGCAGGTTTATTAAATCATGGTACTGTTCATGTAAACGATTATTGCAGCATATTATATAGGAAAAATTTGATATAATATAAGTAAAAATTCTAATCCACCATCCAGAGGGGTCAAGCTTCCACAAATCACTAGTGTGTACATAAAATTTTACAGTTTACTTACTATTAAACATTAAATTATGACCCACAGTGTGTTTTGCATTATTAGATTTGGCTTAAGTTTACTTAATATTAAACATTAAATTATGACCCACAGTGTGTTTTGCATTATTAGATTCGGCTTCTTTAAAATTTAGAATTATATGGACTTGTCAATTCTTAATGATCTACTATTATCAAACCGCCTCTACCAACTAACGGAGACCACAAGGGAAAAAATTATAATTAATAGTTTTCAGTGACTAACACATATAAAAAGTACTAGCTTATAACCCTTGCGATGCACGGACTAATTTTAATATTTGTAATTTTATTTTTATATAATATTGAATTTTTCATT
>PHNY01290400.1:18083-28922 GCA_003724115.2 Anethum foeniculum | reverse complement strand
CTTTCCGCTTACAACTTTAGGTATGCTGAACCGGCCCATTAGGCCCAATTCATTTACCTTGGGCTTAGAATCATTAACGTATCATTAATTATGTCCCAGGGTTATAATTAATCCCTATCAATATTAAATGTTTTTTAAAATTTAATTTAAATTAAAATTTTAATATTTATTATTATTATGATAATATTATTATTTTATTTTATTAACATATGATTGTTTATGTTATTTTTGGAAAAGAAGGTGGTTGGTTAGAAAAAATAAAAAAGATCATATGTTTTAGATTAAAAAAGGTAATTGGTTATTTATTAATAATTATACTAATAATTATATTATTATTCTACTTTATTACATAGACTTTCGCATGATATTTTTGAAAAAGAGAAATATTTTAGTTGCCCTTGATATTCCTTGATATTTTTGGAAAAGAGTGATATTTTAGTTGCTCGTGATATAAAATAAGCTAATTGTTTAGTTATTAATATTTATATTATTATTATTCTACTTTATTAAATAGACATGCCCGTGATATTTTCGGAAAAAAAATATTTTAGTTGCCCGTGATAATTTTAGGGAAAAAATATTTTGGTCGCCCATGATATATTTGGAAAAAGATAAATTTTTGCTGGAAAAAATAAAAAAGCTAACATGTTTTAGTTGAAAAATGTAATTGATTTTTTAGTTGAAAAATGTAATTGATTAGTTAATAATAATAATATAATAATAATAATAACTATTAATAAAAGACCGAAAAGCGAAACCGTTGAACCAAAAAATGTTTCGTCTATTAAATAATAGTATAATTTATTGAAAAAGAGGGATTTTTTAGTTGCCCATGATATTTTTGGAAAAAAAAAGATATTTTAGTTGTCCGTGATAAAAAAAGCTACTTGGTTAGTTGTTGATAAGTATATTATTATTCTACTTTATTAAATATACTTGCCCGTGATATTTTCAGAAAAGAGAGATATTTTAGTTGCCTGTGATATTTTGAAAAATGAGATGTTTTAGTTGCACGTGATATTTTTGGAAAAGAAGATATTTTAGTTATTAATAATATAATTGTATTATTATTATTCTAATTTATTAAATAGACTTTCCTGTTATATTTTTGGAAAAGATATATATTTTAATTGACCGTGATATTTTTGGAAAAGAGAAATATTTTAGTTGTCTATGATAAGAAAAAATTTAATTGGTTAGTTATTAATAATAATATTATTATTATAATTCTATTTTATTAAATACCTTTGCCCGTGATATTTTGGAAAAGGAAGATATTTTAGTTGTCCGCGATATTTTTGAAAAATGAGATGTTGTAGTTGCCCGTGATATTTTTGGAAAAGAAGTTGTTTTAATTGGAAAAAAATTAAAATAAAAGGTAGCATGTTTTAGTTTAAAAAAGTAATTAGTGTTTTATTTGAAAAAGGTAATTGATGTTTCATCTATTATATAATAGTATAGATAGTAGTTTATAACCCGTGTGATGTAAGATTTTCTTTAATATTACATTATTTTTAAATTCAATTTAAATTCAATTTTTTTAAACATCAATATTTGTTGGTTTAGTTTTTAAATAACATGATTTGATAATAATTATATATTAAAATGTATATGTTCGTGATATTTTTTAAAAAAATGTATTTGACCTGAGAGAGGTAATTGGTTAATTAATAATAATTATTAATAATTGTATTAATTAGAATTGTCCGTGTTATTTTTGGAAAAGAACAAGATTTGTTATTTAAAATAGAAAAGGTAATATATTAAGTAGAAAAAGATAATTGGTTAGTTATCAGTAATTTTAATATTTTACTAAATTGAATTACTCCTGATATTTTTGGAAAAATAGGTGTTTTAGTTGGGGGAAAAAGGTAACGTGTTTTACTTAAAAAAAGGTAATTGATTTATATATTAATTAAGTAAGTATAATTAAATAAAATAATAAAATTATTAAGTAAGGACAATTAAGTAATTTCAGCAAATACCGTACCGATCGACTGACTACCAAACTTTTAATGTTTCTTCTATTATAATATAGAATATATAGATAGATAGATAAGTTTTTTTTATTAGAGTATAACTTTAAAATAATTAAATATGTTAAATTTGGTAACAATTTTTTAAAAATAATTAGACCTATTATAAAGGTATAAAAAGAAATAGGTAACGACTAGAAGATGTAGTTTGTAGTATTTCTTAATGGGTATTTCTGACTTGTATTTTTGATGTGTATTTTAATGTGTAGTTTATGCATGAATTTTCTTTAATATTGTATTATTTTTTAATTTAATTTGAATTAAAAATTTTAATACCATATCTTCAATTTTATTTGAACTGATAGTGCATTTTAGTTGAAACAGATAATCGGTTGGTTATTAAAAATTATAACATTATTATTTTATTAAAATAAAATTGTCCATAACATGTTGATAAAATTAGAGGATTTGTTAGAAAAAATAAAAAAGATAATGCGTTTTAGCTTAAAAAGGTAATTTGTTAGTTATTAATAAATATATTATTATTATTATTATTATTATTATTATTATTATTATTATTATTATTATTATTTGTTAAATAGACTTGCCCTTGATATTTTTGAACAAGAAATATATTTTAGTTGATCGTGATATTTTTGGGAAAAAAAAGATATTTTAATTGTCCGTGATATGAAAAAATGTGATTTGTCAATTATTAATAATTGTATTATTATTCTACTTTATGAAATAGACTTTCCCGTGATATTTTTGGAAAATAGAGATATTTTAATTGTCCGTGATATTTTTGAAAAAGAAGATGTTTTAGTTATCGTGATATTTTGGGAAAAAAGATGTTTTAGCTGAAAAATATAGAAAAGTTAATATGTTTCATTTGAAAAAGGTAATTGTTGTTTTATTTGAAAAAGTTAATTAATTAGTTATTAATTACAATAATATTATTGATAAAATGACGAAAATCGAAAATCGTTGAACCAAAACTTTCAATGAATCGTCTGATGCACGGATTTTCTTTAATATTACATGATTTTTTAATTTAATTTAAATAAAATTTTTTTAAAAAAATCAAATTTAGTTGGTTTAAAATTTTTAAATGACATGGTTTAATAATAATTATATATTAAGTTTGTGATATTTTTAGAAATAAAGGAATTTTATTTGAAAAATAAAAAAAATATTGTGTTTGAGCTAAAAAGGTAACTGGTTAATTATTAGTAATTATAATATTTATTATTTTATTTTATTAATTAGAATTGCCCGTGTTATTTTCGTAAAAAGAGCAAGTTTTGTTGTTTTAAATAAATAAGTAATATATTTTAGTTGAAAAGGTAATTGGATAGTTATTAGTAATTTTAATATTTTATTAAATAGAACATTTCGTGATATTTTTGGAAAAAAAAGTGTTTTAGTTGAGGAAAATGGAAAAGATATTTTTGGAAAAAGATGTGTTTTAGTTGGGAAACTAGAAAGGTAACCTGTTTTATTTAAAAAGAGTAATTGACTTATATACTAATTAAGTAAGGGTAATTAAGTAAAAATATTAATATTATTAAGTAAGAGTAATTAAATAATTTCAGCAACTACCGTACCAACCGACTACCAAACTTTTAATGTTTCGTCTATTATAATATAGAATAGTTTTGTTATCAGCAATCTCCCTCCTGCGCGTGTGTGATTATATTTTCTCATCAGTGATGAGTGTTCCTTTTAGTTTTATTAGTTAGCAATGTACATTCAGCACATCTGTAAATTTACCAAATATCAAGATGCCGGGTTGAACATTTAATTGTTTATGATCAATATACAAACCCACCCTCAATAACAAGAATGGTGTGCTTTTCTAATGGAGTAGTTGACAGTTAACTTAGTATGTTGTTCAGTGATACTGTTGATGATAAGGCGTAGAGAAATACCAGAATTCTCAAAACTGTTGAATCACATATACATGGACAAAGTAATTCGATTATGAAAAGTACCAGAATTCTCAAAATTGTTCTCGAAACATTTTTAAATGATAAGTTATCATGTTATTGATTGTTGATATATTTCACATGCATTAATATGAACCTCACGAATATCATATATAATTTGAAATTATTTTGGGAGGGGTTAGTGTTTAGCATTACTTTCCGAATTTGTTTATCCAAAATAAATTCGTAAACTTTTACAAAATATGCTCTGAATCAAATCGGAGACGCATGGAGTTGAATTTTGCTTCTAAATTAGACCAATTCTTAAAACATGGAAAGCCGGATCTCTGAAGTTGAAATTTATAATAGCAGCAATGAATTTAATCTAGTCATCTTGTCTTTAAAATATTCGCAGAAGGTAGGCCGGTTGATTTAATAAACTGTTCCCAAAAGGCAAGTGTTTATCCACTACTGGGAAAAGCAAAATCGCACGTCGACCCAAATCGATAAATAAATAAAAAACGATTATACGGATTGGAAAACCGGAAATAATTTTTGTTTTTATTGACGGGTATATATAAAAGGTATCATCGCAAAGAATTTTTTAAAATATAAGTATTTTTTATTTTAAGATAATTAATTTTTTTGTGTATCATTTTTTCATTCTTTTTTACTTTCACTAAATAAAAGTATAAGAATGAGATTTTCCCTATCTTTTTTGCTCTCTTTTTATTTGTCAATATCATATACTTTCTATATCCCTTTTAAATATGACTAAAATTCGTAATTCAAATTTTTTATTCTTATTTTTTAAATTAAAATTTAATATATTCTAAAGATGTTGGTTAAATTTGTTTTTTTTAATGTAACTGTCTGATTTGAAATTAAATTTTAAAAACTGATCATTTCAGTTTGGTTAGATTTGTAACTCCAAAATCATTCAAACAACAATGCTCAACCTGCAAAAGCAAATATACGATTAAAAATGGAAATTGGCGTCCCTAAATTGGACTTGACCAAAGGTCAAGAAAACAAGCCTAGGCGTGTCCGTTGGGTCTTACAGTAAAACGACACAGTTCCACCCCCCCCATCCTACACGCCTATCTAATCTTACCATATCCATACACACACGCACATGTACACCTATACATACCAATACAATTATAACAAATATAACCGTCCTTCTCTCTTTATTCTCTCTCTTGTCGTTGTTTCTCTCTACCTTCCCCCCTTTTCATCCACTTTTTTTGATCTCATTGACAATACACACAATGCCATAACAATTTCATACATATTTAAACACCCCCCACAATAACAACAGATATAGATTTAAACAAAGATGCGGAGATCTTCGTTTAGTTTGTTAAAACAACTCACTGTTAATTCTAAAACTAGATTAATCAACAATCCAATTAAGTGTTTGATTATTAGACCTAATAATTACACTAATTTCTTCTGTACTGAATCGATTTCCAAACCTAAAGAGGATTATAATAACAACAATGAGAGTGCGAGCACGATTACGGAGGCTCGAAAGGCGAAACAGAGTGTTAATTCGGAAGCTCGAAAGGCGAAAGAGAATGGGGATGAGGGCGGTGATTGTGTTATAACGGCTTTGGAAGCCAGGAAACTGATGAGATTGGTGGATGTTGAGGCGTTGAAGATGAAATTAGGAACGGAGGGGAAAGAGGTTATTTCGTATAAGGATTTGCTTGATGCTTGTCAGGGTTACGGTGTCGCCAAGACCAAGGAGGAGGCGGCTGTGTTTGCTAGGGTTTTGGATGATGCTGGTGTGGTTTTGTTGTTTAGAGATAAGGTTTATTTGCATCCTGATAAGGTATATTCATTTTTTGTTTATGTGATTAGATTGATTTGTTTTGGTGTGGTTTTATGTAGTTTGATGAGTTAGTTTATGTTGTTTTCTTGGTAGAAATATGGATACCTAATTATGTTGTTCTGGTATTCATGTTGTCATATTGAGTTGTTTGTAAAAGATGAAAACCCTAATGGTGTTCTACTGTTGTCTATTTTGATTTGTTTGTAAAAACACGGGAAACCTAATTCAGGCAAGTTTAGTATACCGAGTAGCGCGTGTCTAGGGAAGAGTGAGATGCACGCATACATAATTTAGGTCTTGTGTATCTATCTCAATCGATAGTATGGTATGAAGAGGTGGAAGGGTGAGGAGGAGGCAGGTCTTATTCCTACTCTTAGAACAGTGATTGGCGTAATTTTGTTAAGTCTAATTTAGGTATGTTAGGAAAAACTTTTGAATGTCTGTTGCGCCTTTTACATCTGTTCTTTAGTTGATTAAGTTAACTACGATCCAGAGAGGAGGACAGCGGACTTGCCATGTTGTTCTATGGTTTCTCAACTCTTATATCTGCTTCCTTGGCTTGGAATCTTTTTTGAACTATTGATGCTTATTTTCTGGTGTGAAGACTCTTGCTGTTATAATCTGGAAGGGATCTCCATCTTGACTTATAATTTATTTCCTCCCCTTATCACTGATTATTTCATGTATATACCATTATTAAATTTATTTATTATAGGGTTCTCTAACTGCGCTGAAGTTTTTGTTTCTGGTGTTGCTTCTTGGAGTCTTTCTCATCCTTAATCATAATTTAGTATTAATTTGTTTATGTTGAGATCCTGCCAACTTCTTGTTTCGGGCTCAGCCTGACCAGGTATAACTTGGCAGGGAAGTAGGACTGTGAGACGTAGTTTCTCTTTATACCCAATTCGGTTTTTGTTGTACTTTCTTATCTGAATTTCCTGTACATGTGTTGTTATATTTATAGTGATTTAGAGCATATCTGTATGTCCAGGTTGTGGATTTGGTTAGAAGGGCAATGCCCCTTGCTCTGTTACCTGATGATGATCCCAGGATGGATGAGTTGAAGAAGCTGCAGGAGAGAAAAGCCGAGCTCGACGTAATGGCTCATAAGCAGGTCAGGAACATCCTCTGGGGTGGGCTGGGGTTCTCCATGTTACAGGTCGGACTCTTCTTCCGACTCACATTCTGGGAGTTCTCATGGGACGTAATGGAGCCAATTGCATTTTTCACTACAACAACAGGCGTGGTTTTAGGTTATGCCTACTTCTTGTTCACTTCAAGGGACCCAACATACCAAGATCTGATGAAGAGGCTGTTTCTGAGGAGGCAGAAGAAACTGATCAAGAAGCATAGTTTTGACATTGCCAGGTTTATGGAGTTACAAAGACAATGCAAGTCATCACTGGATGCTCCTCTTAATGCAAAACATCGGATAGTAGGCGGGGTGGAATTGGAGACGCAGGATCTTTTTCATCGCTAATAATCTCACCTTTTTGGACTAACATATATCTTGGAGCTTATTATTATTATTACTAATTACCAACTAAGCCCCCATCTTATTTTCTTTAAAGGCAGGGGTAGTTACTGTCAAAGCTCTAATTTTGGTCTTGGAGGAGGAAGAATCATTCCTCTTCTCGACTTCTAATACAATTAGCAGTTGTAGCTATATATACTGGTTTTGTTCATCAAATATGTTAGTTTCAAGACTTAATTCCTGGTTTTCTTTACTTGATGGTTGCTGGTTTGTTTGCTCCTTTTGGAGAGAGATTTTACACTCTCAGCTTTGAATGGTGAAAATGACTTTGTTACCATACGCGACTTGTGAGTTGTGTACAATACAAGTGCCAGTAAAATCCTTTAAAAAAAAATAAAAATACTAAGAGAACAGACCTATATATATCCCAAGAAAGTAAGGGAGTGCTGCAAAGATTGGTGATAATATTTAAGTTTTCGAATTTGAATCCAATTTCTTTTTACGATTTTTTTAATTTTAATATTTCATACAAAAAAATTGGGCAACTTTATAATGAATTGAAAATTTGATAATTTTTGATTTAGCCTAAAAGAAAGTCAAAATTGGTTTTGAAGCTATATCTCATGCAAATAGAACAAGGTCGTTGTTATTTAATTTATTATTTTAGGTGTGTTATTCTAGTTTCTTTATTATTAATATAATCATTTTATATATGGTAAAATTTATATATATAAAGAGAACGATTTTGTTGTTGCAGGTTTCTAAATTTGTTAAATACACAAATATTTTTTTTAATAAATAAAATAGAAAATAGGGGCAAGAAAAAGAAAAAGAAAAAAAAAGAATTAATAAAAAAAAAGAAAGAAAGAAAGGCATTATCCAACCACAAATTGGGAAGGCATAAAAGGGTTGTGTTGAAGATAAAACCCCAGCACAACTGAAGAAAGAACACAAAGTGATAAGATTTCGAGGTTACACAAACAGGGAGAGAGAATGGCAACGGCAACAGCAACAGCAACAACATGGAACATGTCTTGTCTGAAAGCAGCACTGCCACCCATTTACAACAATCACTCCACCACAGTTCGCCTCCCTGTTGTCTCATCTCCTAGTAATGCTTCCGGTGTTAAAATCTCCTTTAAACCCAATCCCATTTCTCTCCGCTCTTTCCATGGTCTTGCTCCTCTCCATCCTCTTCTCTCTCTAGGTACCACCTCTCTCTCTCTCTCTCTCTCTCTCTCTCTCTCTCAATATGTGCATATTACATGTTTTGTGAATTTCCTTTGCTCCCTTGTGTTTTATTGTTTATGAAGGTTAGAGATACTGAAATGAACTAAACATACCTGTGTTTCGTTCCCAAGTAGGGTCCTTATGGGCAGGGTCTTCAGGCCTTACCCCCTTCTCCTAGTAGTAGATACGGTCCATACGGATATAATGTTAAATACAGAAGTTACAAAGAGTGAATATGATTTGGGTTTTTAAAACTTCTTTGCACAACTGACCAGTTGCATTGTCATCATAAAACTATTTCGTAATTGTTTGTTAGCATCTGTAATTGGTCGCCGACTTTTGACTTTCCCACTAATTTTCCATAATGAGATCAGAAATTATAAACTCTATGCTAGTTCATGGAACACTTGATATTTGTTTCTTTGAGTTTACTTTCTCTACGATCATTCAAAATCCAATTAAGGTTTAGAAGCTAAGTTTTACTTGATTTTATACTAGTTAGAAGCCAAGTATTAAGCATATGATGGAAGCTGTTTTATTTGTGCCTAACTAGTTGTATCTGAGCCCCTCTATAGCTAACATAATCTTCTGATGCAGAATTAGCTCATTTATCATTTTGTATAAGTAAATAAGTGTCAGAAGAATTGGATAAGTGTCTCTTATTGATTAAATTTCTCAAAATTTATTAATGACTTTAATAGACTTTAGAAGTGGACCTAATTGTAAAGTAAGAAAGTGTAGCTGAAGTAATTACAGTTAAATCAAATATGTCGCGTGAACATAGATTTTAATCATGGCATATGTGAAAATTGTAACAATTTAGTGCAACTCTTAAGTAGTTTTATTCGAAACAATAACCTAAAGTTTATTTTATCTGGACTAGAGTCAGAGTTATATTTTGATTGTATATAAGTTCAGATATAATTGTTAAAATTCATCTGTCTGCTAGATTTTTTTTAATCAAAGTCTTCAAAAGGTCATATGGGCGCGGAGTCTAGTTCTGGCCCGATCTTAACTGGGATGTTGAGTCCAGGCCTAACTAGTCATCATTTACTCAACGAGGGAGAACTGGACGGTTGTCATATAAATATAGAAGACGCTTAAAGAGGCCTTGGATCAGTCATGAGTCCAAGTTCACCGAAATCTTAAGCACAGCATTAAAAGTGTGATTTGAGTCTAGCCTGATTCAATTTGTGATTTCAAGCTCAATATGATAAGAGCTTGAAATTAATGTCAAAGTGCAGCTTTTCCCATAATTAGTCGAGCTCAATATGAGACTGATCAGTTGAATCACTTCAACCCCAAAATTTATATCAAAAATAATTTGCCAGATTGGTTAAATCACTTCGAGTCTAAACTTTATATCACAATGACCTCTTGACTTGGGTAATCTAAAAGTACTATAAATTGATAAATACAAGTGTACAAGTTCCAGCAGAATTTGAGCAAAACCGAGTTTAACTTCAGTGTAGATTAGTTATTTTTATTCATATTGCGCCTTAGCTTCGTAGTGGTGCTAGAAGTAGACAATGTCTCGAAGGTTTTAACCATCTCGAAATCTCTTTTACACCAATTCAAATATGTTTTAACCCGAGCATTTGATAGTATTTAGAGTAATAGGCCCTAGTTTAGTTTGTCTCCTTGCTTCTTATCACACTTGAGGTAATTCACAATTGTATCGCAACATCGCCATCAGCTGTAGCATCTGTCATTTGCATATAAAATATAAGTTACTAGTATATCACATTATATAATACATTTAACATCAACTAACGAAAAGATATATAAAGTACTACAGAAATATCAATTCTGATGTAGTATGAAATAAAATGATTTGTCTATGCGATAAAGAAATGACCTATTTAATTAACATATCACGAACTAGGACTTCATTTTTCAGTCAGAAGAACCGATTATGATTTGACCATGTTATGTTGGCTTGTGGCGGCAGCGGTTGTGGTGTGAGCTTTTCTGCATAAATCTAAGGTGAGCCGAGCACTTAATGAAATATTGAACAAGACAATGCCATATGGCAAATTGGGCCTCCCCAGTGGAGAATACCGTAACAAACTAACCATTATGGTGACGACTCATGAGCAACTTCACCAAACAACTTATCTTGTTTCTTCTTCCTTCGTATCGATTTGTTTCCTATCAATTTTCTACTTTATGCTCGTTCTTTTATTTCTTTTTCCTATTCATCTTCAAATTTTAGCTGGGAAACATATGTAATTGTAATTGGGAAAAAATGTAATGTGTGAAAATATGTATATTATATAAGCGATTGATGTCACTTATATAACTTATAATCTGTGATGCTCGGACTCTTCGGAAAACCCTGCCGTACCCGTGTCCACAGGACACGACACTGACACCGACACTTGGATCCGGATT
>PHNY01290400.1:7837-18073 GCA_003724115.2 Anethum foeniculum | reverse complement strand
ATCTCTAATTTATTTGTTATACAGTATAATTTAACCCTTTAACTTTTGACATTGTACCTGTTATAAATTTATATATATATAATTAACCTTGTTTTTCAAAACNTATATAAAATGATAGGTATTTGTTTATAAAAATTATCACAATATATCAAAAATAGTAATTGCCGTGTCCAAATCCAAGTGTCCGATCCTTATAAAACGTGTCCCCGGGTCTTTGAATTTGGTGCTCAAAGAATCAGACACTCTGATTTGTGTCCGTGTCCGATCCTTCTGAAAGAGTCTGAGCATCATAGCTTATAATTATAATTTGGCCTATTGTGCATTATTATATTATATATTTGTGGACAAAAGTTTATATGAGAATTTCTATTAGCCGGGGAAAAAAAGTTGTTACACACGGTTTTACTGTGTTGTGTTCTGCCAAATTTGTTACTTAAGTTTTTACTAGAGTTACTTTTATTGTCACACCAGACCTTCATTTTCGGTAGACTTTTATTCTTAAAGGACACCCTTTTTTTTTTTGGGTTGGACAAGATGATAATGTTTGTATAACAAGATCTTTGTTCAAGAGTTCTCCATGTAAAGTGGTTCTTCGTAAAATTATACTTGTATAATATAATAATTAGTTGTCTAACTTTTACAATCACATATATTAAGCATTAATACGATATATGTAAATTGGAGGACATTAGAGTCTAGGATCTTTTGATAGTACCCATATATATGTGTGTGTGTGTGTGGGGTACTCGAATGGTAAGAGTCAAGTTATATAATACTTATGCAACATACATATACACAATCATAATGAAGTAACATATGTTGTTTATGTGAGGCTTGGAGTCTCTAAAGTTCACCCTGGACAAGCATTAATTTCCCAAATTTGTTAATTTTTTTTTAAAAAAAATTATCTGTGCGGAATAGAATATCATACACAAATTAATGCAAATGTTTTTATCAAATGTTGATGTGGGACCAATAAATCTATAAGCCTATTACATATAATATGAATCATGTGAAATATATACAAAGATAATATTGTTAAATTATTGACTACTGTTATTTCAAGTAGATAAAGATTTGTTTATAATGTTATATTGTCTAGTATTTTACATTTTCGTATGCTTGGGTTATTGAAAAACGAAATAAATATATAGTCTTGAAATGCCCTAGTAGATAAGTTCTAAGTTCTGTGGAATGAACTTCATGAAGTCTCTTCCCATATGGGCGATATAATGTTTGAACATATATGGTGATTGACACCTTATCACCATGGCTGCATCATCGTGGTGACAACAATCGCCGACTCCTAGCCCTCGGCCAAATTAATTTGGAGACTCTCGCTATGAGTTGGGCCAGTAAACTTCTTCAAATTTGGGTCATTTGTGAGTTTGGACCTCTAAAACCAAAATAAAGCTAATAGCTCGAATATTATGGTTTATGTAATTATAATTGGATATTATGGTTTATGTAATTATAATTGGACTGACATCTTTGAAAAATGGAGGTAATTGTATTCTACTTGAGTTGAAAGGTTGTGTTAATAAGCTATTATGCTCAGACTCTTTTAGAAGGATCCGACACGGACAAAGCCATGCCTGAGATTTTATGTGCCCTATGCAAAATTGAAAAAAGGTTCCCCAATAATAAGAACAAAAATATAATAAGTACCTAGAACAATAAAAATTAACTAAAAATTATAGAAATTGAATATAATGAATACATAAAATAATTTTATAATATAAATAATATAAACTAAAATTTGAAAAAAAATATTATAAGTACATAAATAATAAGATATAATAATCATAAACAAAAAAACAATCGCATAAAAACTAATTTATATGTAAACTTATTTAAATTTATATATAAACGTTATTTAACGAATTTAATTTTTAAATTAACTTTTTTCATTAATATGTAAACATTAAATATAGATAAAATTTTAATAATTAATCATCTAAAAATTGAATTATTAAACAATGATACAATGTACAGGTTGTTAACAAAAAAAGCTAGTGTAAGCCATTGTATTTTATTATTGAGTTTAATGAAGTCATTATAGTCTAAACCACTTACCTAAAAATTAACATTCTTATTATATGCTTTACTAATTATTTTGTTTCTAAAAATTTTGTTTTAAATTTTTAAGATTAATATTCATATTTTAATTTTGCCCATAGTAATAATTTATAATTATTTAACATTTACTATTTTCAACCTTTCTTCTTTTTTCACAACTTTGTCCTTGATAATAAATATTATACTTACATTTTTTAATTTGAGGGCCCTGTGCGGTCGAACATGTCGCACACCCCCAGGCAGTCAGGCACGGCTCTGGACACAGATACAAATCAGAGTGTCCGATTCTCTAAAATCAAAGACTTGGGGACACGTTTTATAAGGATCCGATACTTGGATTTGGACACAACAGTTATTACTTTTAATATAATATGATACTTTTGTTAAACAAATACCTACCATTTTAAATAAAATAATATATTAACTCTTGAAAAGAAAGCGTAAAATAATATTTATTATATATATAAATTTATAATAGGTACAATGTCAAAAATTAAAGGCTTAAATTATACTATATAACAAACAATTAGAGATAGGTTATCATATGTTTGTCTGAGATGAAGTGTCCATGATCCGGATCCATGTGTCATTGTCCGTGTTGTGTCCTGTTGACATCGGGTACAACTGGGTTTTCCGAAGAGTCCGAGCATCACAGTTAATAAGTGTTTATAATCAAATATTAAATTTACCACTGTTAGATTTGGGATAGTGAAATGAAACTGGTATTAGTATAAAGTAGGAAATTGTTTTGACTATTAATTCTCTATTTAAACTCATCGCAAAAAATTGGCTTTTAAAAGTCCCTCTTTTATAATCAAATAGTAAATTTAACACTGTTAGATTTGGGATAGTGAAATGAAATGGTATTAGTATAAAGTAGGAAATTGTTTTGACTATTAATTCTCTATTTAAACTCATCGCAAAAAATTGGCTTTTAAAGTCCCTCTTTCTATGTTACTCAAAGTCTTAAAGAGTAAAATTCAAGGCCCAAAATAACCCTTGAATCAGATCTTAAAAGATACACTGCGCTGCAACTTAATCAGACTCTAGTTCGGCATCTGTTTCCTTCCATAGACATGGATAAGCAAGGAAACGTGTTTAAAGAAGCTGCGAACCAAGATTTTATTCTGCAACTGAGCGACGATCTCTTGATTCTGATATTGTCAATGCTCAGTTGCGACCTCAAATTCTTGTGCGGGTGCATGCTCATCTCAAAGCGTTTTGCTTTGTTAATTCCTCTCATCTCCTCCGTCACTCTCTCTATCCCCGGATCTGGTAAAGACAAGTCCCCCTTTAAGTTTTTCGAGGCCCAAGCATCCTATGTCTCCGAAGCTCTTAAAAGCTTTCAGAAGATTCGATTTCTCCACCTTGAATTCGTTGAAGAGAAACACCAAGAATTTAATCTCCAGTGGAAGGCCGTTTTCGGATCTAAGACTTATACATGTGCATCTCTTGTATTCGATTATATTACTAAACTGTCTGCTTCTAGTCCTAGTGGTAGTGTTAGTGCTTTTAGTCAGACTACAATGGCTACAGTAGATGGGCTTTTCTGGCGTATCTTTTACCCAAATATGTGGCGCAGTCTTTTAGCGATTTTGCAACCGATGGTTGAGAGTGTCGTAATTACTGACTCAAGAAGACAAGGGAAGGTTTGTTTTGGTAATTCAGAGCTTCGTGATGCCAGGCCATGTACGAGTATTTTGGATGTATGGAACAATAGGTTTGAGGAAGGTCGAACAAGTCTCAAGTTCTTCTGGTTACCAGAGTTGCGCCTCCCTAAGTCAGGCTTTCTAATGAAAGGGGTCTCCCTTGTCATTAGTAAGATCGGGGAGAATTCACCCGAAGATCACAAGTATGATGATATGCTGAACTGTGATTTTAGAGAGGAACATGAAGTGTTTGGTGAAGCTATGAACTTGATTCTGAGAACCCCCGAGGACAGATTGGAAGATTGTCTTGTATATGCTCATGGATTCTATATTTCATTTATAAAAATACACTGAGAGTTATTTGTCTGCAGTTGAAATATGAGCCCATCTTTTATATCCCTTGAACTCTCATGTGTCAACTCTAAGTTGAGTTATGTATTATATTATTGGCTCATCTTTCGGGTCTGTGCTTGTAGCAGATGATGCATATTTCAGTTTTATATATTACCTTTCCAACATTCTAAACCAGGTTGTTGTGATATTGTTTAGCCAAGCATATTTTGAAAAATTGTTGTGTACTAGTCTGTCATGTTATACTCATCCCAATCTATATTTCCGTGATCAAATAGTTCTATATTTTTGTGATCAAGGAGTATTTTTTAAAATTTAAGCAAAACAATTGTGTTGCAGCAAACTAGTATTTTTTTCTGTCTTCATTAAAAAATGAAAACCATTTATATCCTCTTCATGATTGGAATATAGCTTATTCCATACTTTTCTTGCTTGTAAGACATAGTTCGTCAAATGAGTTACAAAAAAAAAAGTCTACACATTTGGCTGTCTATGTATTTGCCTATTCTGTTCTATATTTGGAATACAAGCACTTGCTTTAGTGTAGTGCTTTTAATTAACTGAGACTGCTTGCCAGCACGAATGAGCTCCAGCATGTTTAGTCCAGCTTGGCTTACCACTAAACGATATTAGTAGGTGTCCCCAATTTTACAATTTTGTTTAGTCGTATGGAGGTCAAGTATAAGACTATAGAGGCAGTCATTATGGTGTTTACTATCTGGGTCTTTGGTTAGGCTTAAGCATTGATGTTTGGAGTTCTGTTGAAAATGAAGCTGAGAACAACTATAATAGTAGAACAGTGTTTCAAATGAGATGATACAAATGATATTGGCAAGCAAAAGGTATTTGCCAAGATACTATTCTTTGTGAATTTGAGAGAAATGTGGCTGGTAACTTTAGTTGCAAAAGGCTACTTTGTAACACCAAATTTATCAAGACATTATATCTTGGTAATAGATTACAATACTACTACAAGATGCTCCCTCTCTCTATATATATACATCATACATGTGTCTGTCTGTGTGTGGCCATGTACAAACATGTGTTAAGTTAGTATAGAGCCCATGCATCGCAGTCCATATTAAACTATAAATCCGCTGAAGTTCTAGGTAAAGGTTATAACCACTAGTTTGATAATGTTAGCTTATCATACTTGGTAAACTTCCCTGTGCAATTTATAATGTAAATGCATGTATGATTGGTTCTATATTTTGTTAGATGCCGTTTGACAAGACTTTTTGTGCCATCCAAGTCCCTATACATAAAAGGTTGGTTCAGTGATTAGTCTTTGCAAATCATGCTTAAAGATTTAGCACGCATCAAGATTCGATGAATCTTAATCTATCTTATTAAATGGCTGTATTTTGTGGAGTTGAGAGCATGGCGGAACAGTTGCTGCTGAAAAACTTTAATCTCGGCCAATCTTCATTTATGCAGAAAGGAAAAGCTGCAGTATGATCATAAAAGAATTTGCATGATAATTTTTATCATCTACAAATATTGTCTTTAGGAATCAGTCAATTCTGGCTTTTCTAGTATGTTGGTTCATTTTTATTGTACTCTTGTTTAAGATATCTTTTCCGATATTTGTGGTGCTAGAGTCATGCAATAGGTAAGCTGTTGTTATATAGTGAGTTCCATTGCTAATATACATTTTTCTTTATTTTGCTAAATACTAATATACATTATTGTAATCTTTAGTTTGCTTAGCCTGTTATCTTTTCATTTTGTTGAAACTTGTTTGACTTTTTTGCATTTACATGTTTTCTTTCAGAGAGCAACAGTTTTGACCATTGCTTCACCATAATTGACAATGGTGGTCGTATCTCCATGATGAGGCATGGGAGGCGTGTGCCTAAACTAAATAGGCCCCCTGATCAGCGCAAGGCTCTGTTGCGAGGCCTGACAACCCAGCTGTTAAAGTACGGACGTATAAAGACAACAAGGGCAAGGGCCAGTGCCATGAGAAAGCATGTTGATAAGATGATCACAATGGCTAAAGATGGATCTCTTCATAAAAGGAGACAAGCCCTTGGTTATATATATGAGAAGCAAATTGTGCATGCATTGTTTGCAGAGGTTCCCGAAAGATATGGGGAGAGGAATGGAGGGTATACAAGAATAATCAGAACTCTCCCTAGGCGAGGAGACAATGCACCAATGGCCTATATTGAGCTTGTTTAGTTAAGGCCACACTTTATATTGCTTTTGTACTTCACTAGTCATCTAAAAACTTTTCAGAGCGTTTCCTGTTTGTCCAAATTTTTTTGTATAAACCTTGTTATTCTGTCTTCTATGTTTTTTCTTATGAAGTTTTTAGTCATTGATAACTGAAAGATGAGATGGTCTTGATAGTTGTTATTTTTGAAATGCTCATTCGAATTTATTGTGTAGTACACAAGTTGGTGAGAATTCCCAGGCGATTCAAGTTAGTAGGTAAGTTGGTCCATTCCCAGCACTGTCTTGGATTCAGTAATGCTGGATAAATTGAGAAACTAATGATGAGGCTGTGGGGGTGAAGTTTAGAAGTGGATTCGAATTGACATGTTCAAACTAAATTGTGTTTTGACCCGATTTCTCTGTCTTTTTTAAATTATATCATAATGCAAGGTTTAGTATGAGAAGAAGTGAAGCTGACGATTTTTTTTTTTTTGCCAAATCGAAGCTGAAGATTTGCTCCTAAATGATATTTATCTTGTCATAGTTCCGCTGCCTCGATCTTGAGTCCTTGTGGCAGTGCTCCCCGTCCCCGGTCCTAGGCGCTTTGCTCATGTCATCCTGTTTCCTCTGTCCTGATTCTGTTTATATTTTGCCCCTTGGAAGTGAACGAGAGTGTAGGTCTAGATACAGGTAGGTACAGATTGCTCTGATGTGATAATTGTTCGAGAATCTGGTAGCAATTAGCAGAGAAACAAGATTCTCTTCATAGTGGTAAAGGTACGTAGTGGGTGTTGTACACAGATTATGATGTTCAGCTTGATGCTTTGTTTGAAATAATAATGAACACAGATGGTTCTACAGAAATTACCACCATTTAGAGATTTTAATATATTATTGTAACCTCGTTACTGTTACAACTCTAACGAGGTTACAATAATAATTAAGAGCTTAAAATGAACAGAACCGAGTCGGGTTTCATTTCTTTTAAAATAAGCCGAGCCAAGCCAAATTATTATAACCAAACGAAAAGTGACGTTCAAGCGTTATTAACGAGCCGAACACGAATTTGTTCACGAACAATCGAGCTAAGCCGAACTTGAGCCGAGTTTGAACAAAGTCTGGTTGTCCAATAATAGTTCATATATATTTTTTACTCGACTAACCTTTAAGTATAATTTATAATTTTACAAGTTACATCGAGATTAAATACTAGTCTTTATCTTATAATGATATACACACTCACACTCTACACTTATTTCTTAATCTATATCGTTTTATTTTGAAGTCGAGTGTTAAGAACATATCCAATTTTATTTTAAATTACAGAGACATTCATAACTTTAGGAACCGTATATTAACTTTTAAATTGTCTGTCGAAAATTTATTATATTTTGATGTTTAACTTAAATTTGTTTTTTTTTTTTGTAAATTACAAATTATTTAATGGTGTTTATTAAAATGTAGAGAATTTGAGACGAATAGATTGCGATAACAATGTTTGATGGTTTTCTTACGAAAAACTAAATGTTTAATTTAGAAATATAAACAAAATTTCTAAAATAAATAAATTATTAATAAATGACGAGAAAAATATACTAATAAAAATATTTAAGTGATTAGTAATAATTTATCATTTGTAATATATATAAAATTTATCCAAACTGAGTCGAGTTTCCCGAGTCCGATTCGATTCCAAACTTAACGAGTTAAGTCCGAGCTGAACAGACAAAAAGCTCGGCTCATTTACCTATCCGAGCTCATTTTCATGTTTAAGACCTGTTTAAGGAAAAGAACTAAACCGAGTTCACTTAAACCGGCCATTTTCACTTTTGTAATTAAAAAATGAGTACTAAAGAAACATCTTAAATTTTATACAAGTACTTAATACTCCCTCTGTCCCATTGAATTCTCTACGTTACTTTTTGGCATGCTTTTTAAGGCTCATTTAAAGTATAGTTTCGTAAGTTTTTTAAACTTTTTTTTTTCGAATAAAAATTTAATGTTTAAACTTTTATCAGAAAAAAATTTTAATTTTTTTTTATAAAACTACACTTTATGCGTGCAAATAGTGCAGGTAGAGAAATGTAAAGGCTACTACTCACCTAGAGATTGGAGCGTAAATTTTGTTAATTAAAAATTCACCCAGTTACACAACTTACAACACTCACCTCTGCTCGCAATCATTCCGATGGCCTGGCTCCTCTCAATCAGTCCATCATTTTCTCTCTCTAGGGTAACCCCTTACCGTTTTAATTTAGTTGGGTTTGTTTCTATTATAAGCTCTGTTTATATTGCTATGTGTATCTATGTGTTCTTACATCCTTAAACTGCTGCACCTGTATGTATTGTTGTAATATACTCCTATTGTTTTTCATGTAAAACTTGCCAAGCCTGTTTCAATTTTTTTCCTTGGTGTTTGTTGACTACAATTCAAGATTCAGTAGTTTTGACAATTGCTTTAAGATAACTGAAAATGGTAGGTTTCAAAGCTTATTTTTACTCGATTCTACCCTAGGTCACAAGCCATAACATAAGTAGGAAGCATATTAGGGAAGCTATTGTATTTGTGCCTAGCAAGTTGTTGTGTCTGAGCCTCTAAGCTATCGTAATCTTTTGATGCAAATTAGCTCATTCATCATTCCGTATAGTACTTGTGTGTCCAGAGAATTTGATCAGTGGCTCTTACTGGTTGAATTATTCAAATTTCATCAATTTTATTAGCAAATCTAATTGTATTCCGCGACATCAACATAGATTTTTCTAATGGTTTTTTGTGATATTTTGACAAGTTAGTGCAACTCTCAGGGGTAATTTTTATTCGAAACAATACCCGAGAGTTTATTTTATCTGGATAAAGTTGGGAGCTGTCAAATTTTAATTGTATACGAGTTCATATATAGTTGTTAGAACTAAGGTTCGATTCCCGGCCACCCCCAACATTCTCACAATTTATAGTGGACATGAAAGGCAATTAATGCCCCAAAGATGGGCGCTCATGTTCCACTCATCGACCCATAAATGGGCTCTCGAGTGAGGGGGAGTGTTAATATATGATCCTATTGAGGCCTTCCTCTTTAAGGTTTTAGATGAGCTGGTTACTCCTCTATCCGTACGCTAACTTTAGATCAATATCTTCAAAGGTCTGACCGGCAGTCCAGTGCTGGTCCGATCTCAGCTGGGATTTTCCGTCCAGGCCAACTAGTCATCTAGTTATGAAGGAGGGCTTTGGACTGTTGTTTTTGTGATTATGGTTGACGCTGAAAGAGGCCTTGAACCAGTCCAAGTTTACCGATCAGTGGTAAGAGTGTGATTCTAGTCTAGCATATTTGTGTTTATGATAACAAGCTCCAAATTATAAACGAGCCTGGTGAGCCAGATCAGTTCAATCACTTTGTACCCAAACTTTATATCAAAAACAACACTTGCCTGGGTTGGTATTATATTCAAAAAATGACCTAGAATTGTCTATTTATATGCATAGGCATAGGATGCAATAAAAAATCATTAAAAAGAAAACAAGTTCCAGTAGAACTTGAGCTCAGTTGAGTTCGAGTTTCAAATTTTTTAAAATAAGTTATTAACATGTCTTCTCCTTGGTTTTGTGGTGGTGCTTTGGAAAAGGAAAAGTGATGAAACGGAACAAACAACAATGCAATGTAATTAAACGAACAAACTAATGAAGGACAATAGCTTGGGTGGTTGATTTGCAACTCAACTAGTATCCCAACAGCTCAATATCAATACGTAATATGAATGTATCCAATAATATGAAAGTATAACCTAGTTCAAACATTATCCCAACATCCTAGGGAATAGGAATGCTGTTGAAGTTGGCCCCAAAACAAATGGGCTAAAAGATAAAATAAACAAGGCCCAATATAAGGGCTAATTAAGTAAATAAAAGGGCTTATCCCTCTCTGTTTTCCCTAGCTAGACAAAAGTTCGATCCAACTTCCAAGTATGTGGCGCTGATCTAAGTATGCTCATCATCAGACAT
>PHNY01290361.1:0-14975 GCA_003724115.2 Anethum foeniculum | reverse complement strand
ACGAGGAAATCAATAATTCATCACACAATAATCTTTTAAGCAATCATACTACTAAAATCCATAGATAAATCCGTTAGAATTCCATGACAACGATTAGTTCATATTCGAACGGCTCGTCATCATGGGTTCAAGTGAAAACATGATAGTGAATAAGATCTGAATAATAAAAGAGAGTAATAGAGTATTAAAGTTTAGAAAACAAATCTGTAAACGAGCATCCAAAAGTATCGCCCAATTAGAAGAATACAAAAGATGTAGATCTCGGTCTTCTTCTTAGCCGTCTCGTGCCCTTCAATTGTATTCTGAGGTTTTTTTCCCTTCCCGCTTGAGCGTAGCCTCTCTTTTCTTCTCTAGGAACGTTATTCTGGTTAATAATCAGATCTGATGTATATGTAGATCTAATTAATGTGTTTTCTAATAATTTGAGCAAAGTACAAATACGTTTCCTAAACTGATTCCGATTTCCAAGGAAAATTCGTATATGACTTTTTTTCAGTAATTCTGGACCATTCCGATTATAATTTGGGATTTGGACCTCCTTTGAATGAAAGAGAATCTTGTTATCTTCACGTGAGCTGTAAAATCGTTCAATTCTGACTTTTGGAACTCAAGATATGGCACAAACAAGGTAGTACGCGCATGCAGTCCAACAAATCCGAATTTCCTTCTAATAAATTTCCAAATTCAGCCTCTAATTCCCCAATCTTTCCAAGTTTAGGATTCCTTATTTCCTACAATAAAACATTAAAATTTATTTAATAAAAATTCAATTAAATGTAAAATATATTAAATATGAGGAATACAATCATATAAACTATATATGAATATATAGTTTAAGCGAATTATGGGCTCTTCTTCGAAACTAGTCAGTTGGTCTCAAAATATTATAGATCGCAAAAGCGAAGTATTTTTAAAAAAAGGCAATTTAGTTTTTAAATTGGTAATAAGCTATTCAACTCCCCCCATTTAGCTTATTATTATGTCATATCATACCTAACAGCTACAAATGATCACTAAGCAATCACTTAGGGTTTTAACCGTGGAGAGGCAAATGGTAATTTAGTCGATCTGCGATTATTTTTCGTCGGGCAATTAAGGGTATATGGTAATTTGACCCATTTATAGAAAAAAAAACACAAAAGAGAATGTTCCACCAAAATTAAGCACCGATCACCTGGGAGTATTTTTTTAATCCCAGCCATTGGAAACTTGTTCCAACGGCTGAGAGAACTGATTGTCAACGCAAAAAAAAAAAAAAAAAACTAAATTGAGTATTGACTTTTTTTTAAATAAGTTAAAACAATGGATACAGATACTGAACATACAACAACTATCACTGTGTACATATAACAACCGTCACTGTTATTATTTATATATATAAATAATAAATCATTTACTCACTCTAACAGAATCACATATGCGTGGACAAACACACGACGTCTTTCAAAAGTTTCTCTAACAAATATCATAATCTTCTTCATCGTTTCCTTTTATCTACAATATCCGTTTGATTAAAAACTGTGATGATCTATAACTATTACTTCTCTCCCCATTGCTTGTCCAGAGATCACGACAATCAAAACACTCTCCAATACTCGTCTGACAATCACTTACAATTTTAATACTCTAATCAATTCTCTGACGATTATTTCTGACTCCATTTGTTTTTGTTTGATTCATACTTAAATCTTTATGTTGTACTATCTAATACCTCACGTACAACATATTCAGACTTTCTAATCTCACGACATTTCAATATATTCAGACACGTTTATGTTAGGCACATGTGTTCGATTTCGAAGAAAAAATAATATAAACAATGAATCATAATAAACTGAAGTTTCATATTAACCCAGAAACGTTTTCAAGTGACAATATCACTCCTACGTGCATAACTTCTAATGAATTGAATATGTATGTTAATTAGTATAGTTACCCATGTATGTATAGTCACAGAGTGTATATGTACTTTGATTTCATCTGTTTGCATTTTCTTGATATCATTTTTCCTATTCATTTTTATTCTCTGATTGCAAGTATTTTCCCAAAAATGAAGTTTGCTACCAGATCCGTTCTTGACATTTGGATGTCATATGCAGAAAAAAACGAAGTCTCAAGTCTTAATTAAAAAATAATTATAATATATATATATATATAAATAATTTTAAATAATTTTGGAAGCATAACGATCACCATAAATATCATTTCAATCAATATTTTTGAATAAATTAGCATTTGTACATAAAAATAAATATTAATTTAATTTTTTTTCCAATATTGTTCATCTTAGATATTATTTAAACAATATTAATTTTAAGAAGATTATTTGACAAAATAATATATGTAATAAATATATTATATTTATGTATGAGTGCAACGGTAATATATATTTATATATTTCAATTATAAAATTGTAAATATAGATATTTTATAAATAAAATATGCTCCGTTTGATTAGTAGACTCTATGTGCATAGCACTACATTTCAGAATACATAATTTAGTAACAGGTTTTCCAAATTCCCATGTTGGATAAAATTCTAATAGACATCACAAAAAAAGTCACGTGCCTTAACCTTGCACTATGTTTCTTAATTAATTTGTTTTATGAAATACTTACATACATGATACATTCATCAAAAAATAAAGAAATTAGGGTTACATACTTGCTCATAACCCTAATTGGTCAAACTGCAGTGCTTAAAGCAAAACGCATCGAAGTCTCGCAGCTCTTTTTATCTTCATTGCGCGAATAACTCCATTCCTTTCCGCGTTTCTACTCTGGAATCGTCAACCACTGTTTTATCCTATCCTTGTATCTCGACTTGATGGACATTGTACTCAAACTTTCTCATCAACTCTCACAATCTCAACTTTTTTACAAGGTCGTTTGCTCATTTTTCGAAGATGTTGTCATTTCCGGATAGGCCGAGCGATGCGATGAATCCTAACAAGTTGAAAATTCATGCGAAGCTTGAAGAGTTCAAGGATGAGGATATTACACCACCAGGTATAACTGAAAAGTGACATATTGCAGATAAATTTCGTTTAGTCACATTTATTTATTTTCATCATGTTTTTTCATTCTATGAATTGAATTTTTGTTGTCTGAATTGTATAAGATGCAGAATTTTTGTTGTCTGAATTGTATCGGATGCTGTCACAGAGATGAAATTTGCCGTAACTCATAATCCTCTTCCAAACTCAAAAGCGCCAAGCTTCAAAGTCCATAATCTCCGAGCTGCTTACAAGGATTCTGACGGAAATATCGTTCACTTGATAAGTGAGCCACCGAAACAGGATCCTGCACTGCACAAATTTCTGATGGAGATGGCACAATAGGTAACAGCTCCTACTGATTCTCATACTCTATTTTTTGTATGAATTCTGTTACTCTGTTTTATCATGTCATCAATTTTAATATATAATTGACAGTTTTTATTCTTTTATTTATAAATTATGATGATGTGACATATAAATGATAACTGCGTATCTAAATTAGTTGATGATTTTTGTTTATCTCAGATTTTAATTTTTTTTGCAACAATTAGTAAACTATTTAAAATTTAGTTGTTCATTATAACATAATTGTAAACTTAATCTTCTCATATGTTATTTAATCATAATTTTGGTCAAATATATTTAATTTGTTTTAAGAGAAATGCTAGAGTCCCCGAAACGGTTCCCAAAACCGTTCCCGAATGCTGAGTTGTCAGTATATGATTGGCTGCTTTCTCATTAATAATATGGACCCATCGTGCATACATATGAGTCCCATAAATAAAAATATGTCATGTGTCATTTGGGAATACTTTTGGGAACGTTTTCGGGGTACGTAGCATTGCTCTTTTTTTAATTTAAAGATATATAAAAAATGTGTTACTATTTAGTTAGTGCCTAATTTATGTAATTTTGTAAGTTTTTAAAAATATATTAACTACATATTCAGTAACAGAAAAAGACATTAATCCAGATTATAATTTAAAAAGTGTAGAAGAGCAAGACTGTTGTGAATATAATATAGAATCAAGAGAGATCAAAGATAGAGAGAGTTTGAGAGGATAAAGTAAGAATATATTGCTTATAATCACATATTACAACTCAAGTATATGACCTATTTATAGGCTTGTAAGGAGGTGGTCACAATCACTTGAAAAGCCAAAAGTCATAACTTGAAAGGCCAAAGTTCCTAAGTTACAAGTACTTGAAAAGCTAAAAGTTTTGGTCTAGAATGTTCTTGGACATCCATTTAATAACACTCCCCCTTGGATGTCCTTCACATAAGACATTATTTTATTGTAATTTTACTTGAAAATAAAGCGAAGGAATAACATCATTGTTTTACATTGCGTTTGTAATGCTGCCTCATTAAAACCCTTTCCAAGAAAAACCCAGTAGGAAAAAACCATGGTAAGGAAAAAAAGAGTGCAGCGCACATTTCTTCACCTCAAAATAATATTGTATAACATCATTTGATTTGACAAGATTTATTGTTGAAGACTTTTGAAATGTAGTTGCTCACATCGGTTTGACCAATAAATCTTTGGTGTATCCTTCGTTAAGTTATGTATCCGGCACATTATAAAATTTGTATAACTCCAATCCTTCTGAGAAAACACATATTGCTGTGCTACGTAGAATCTTCAGTTTTAGCCATATACATTTATGATCATCTTCATGAATTGTCGAAATCACAATATCATTATAAGAAGTGCCTGCAGTTGTGAATTTCATAGCATGCCAAATAATAACATCTCTATAATATGTCAATATATATTCACTTGAGACCAAATTCTGAGAATCAAACTGAACACTTTGCACCTGCAAAATTAAATTCAAACTTTTTTGATGAAGTTAGTGCAGATAATTTTTTTTTTATTGTGTACCTTCATATCAGGCTTGCTTTAATGCCTGCCAATAAATTTATTAACTATATCGGGATATGTATAGCAAGATAAATCAAGATAAATCCCTATGTTATTTTAATATTATGTTTGGTACTTCAGGACCAAGAATTTTCATTTTAAGTTTTCATATTGATGACAATCATCTTGCTCTCGGGAAGAAGTTGTAATTCAGAATGTTGTATGATCCCCTGTATACATATTAAACGGAAATCACAATAGTATAATCATATATTTGTAATCCTTTTAGAATTTTTATCTAATCGACTTTCATAAGTTGCAGCTTATGAGCATTCTGAGTAAAATATGTTATTCTTCACTCAAAAGTGGTTTTCCCCTTCAAAATATGCATTGCTTTGGGGAAATTCTGAATTAATAGATAAACTTCACAACATACAAAATAAACACAATAATCCCAATGTATTTTGATAATGAGGTGAAACTCATTCGAATGTCAATTAGAATCGCATTCTAATTTTCATCCACTCCGGCCAGAATTTTACATGAGTTATCACCCATCAGAGATCGTATTACCTTCAAGAAATATAAGAAGGTTTAACTAATCATCATAATACATGTACACCTTCTTGTACCTGTACGTACACTTATGTGTATTCCATGAGCCAAATTATTATTTGATATACATTAAACAAGTATTTGAAATAATTTTGTGTAGGACTACTGGTCCAAAACCTTTTAGAATTCAATAGGGTTAATCCTCGAGAACTTAATTTGTTGCTTCTAGCAGTTTTTATCCTTCTGGGCATAAATCCAAATGTTGTTAAGCGAGTCATAATAAATTAAAATAATATCCTATGTATACTGCCAGACCATCATACCCACCACAAAATATCTCTTTATAATTAATACAAGGTCATTGAACAAATACTTGACCTTAATATTTCATAAGATCTATATTTTCATTTTGTTCACTCAAATATTCATTTATATCTCACTGACTTTACATAAATGTGTGTAAATGCAGTTTGAAATATTTCTTTATGTTGAAGAGATAATGATCTTATAGCGCGCTTGTTTCACAACTTCTGGTGTGCGAACTGCAAGTCCAAATAATTTTACTCAAAGAGATTTTTCCTCATTCATTTATTTATATCCTTGGCCAATTTATTTTCTGATCCTCATCACCATTCATAACCTCAAGTGTCAAATATCTTCGACGTCGATTTGAGTAATTGTTTCATTTTATTCTAGATATGACATAATATATTGAGATTTCAAAACTTTTCAGGTACCTTCATTTTTTTCCCTTTCTTTTATCATGTCTACAATCTCTTCTGGAGATCATTCAAAAGTTACCCATGAATTGATTTAGCCATTATCAATCACTGCTCCATTTTTTTTTTACCTTTGAGTTTTTCAGCAATGGAACTTATGAGCTTATCACGCTTCGGACATTCTTTAAATACTTCAATATCATGAGGTTGTCGTTCTCGGACAATTTTATTTGAAGTATTAATAACTGGTATATATGATATAGTAGCTCTTTTTGGTCAGCATACATGTCTGGCAATCATTGAAACATATAAATGAATTATCTTATGAACTTCTGGTTCATATTCTTTACTACGAGGATCAAAATGAGGCAATAATAATTCATTTCTATAAATATATTCACCAGATATTTATTTTCTCCCCCTGATTTTGAGAAAAACAAACTCCTTAAACTGAGTCATAAATACACATTAGATAGTCCCGAATATATAATGACCAGTAGTCATTCATGTATAATATATATCCATCGATTAAATTATTGTGGTGGAACAATCTGGGCTGAACAAAAAAATTTTATGATGGGAAGAAATAATTAGGTGTCTAGATGCGAATCAAGTGCCAAAAGATATTCAATAATTTTATATGATGATAGACTCAACAATATCATACAAATATATATTCTTGATTATATTTTTAACGAAAAATCAAACTCACAAACTTCAGATTGTGAGTTCATAATAAATATGCACGTAATAATATAACCCATACATAAAATATCTTTAATAGTTCACGTTTAGAAATTTCAAAGATGATAAGTTTATAATAGATTTTTGTTGGTGATCTATTTGCCTTATAAACAAATAAAACATGTATGATTTAGAAGAATCTGTTGGTTCTTCAACGAACTTTCATATAAATCTTCAATGACTATTCGCATCTATATAAAATCGGGATGACTTATCTCGTAACCATAAATTTTTCAGTAAACTTCTGGTTTACTATTAGATATTTTTTCGTAGAGTTTGGGTATTATAAAATTAGTGGAGGATTTGAGAAATTTCTCCAAATTACTATTAGCGACTTAAGTTAAACATAAACTCGAAGGCACAATTTCCATTTAGTGTCTCCACATGGTCGATTATTTTTCAACTAAACTTATTTTTTCTATCACTTGGGAGAGTACAATATGTTAGATTCTCTCTCTCCCTTTTCTTTTATCCTCGCATAATACAACAATAACAATATACATGCTCTTCTGGAGCCTTTTATTTAGAGAAATATAATGAGGCATCCACTATATACAATACTCCCCCTTTGGATGGCTCATATTTGATGTACAGTATTAACACAAATGTAATCACATTTGGGAGATCATAACCATTGCTATAGGCAAGTTTATTTCTTAATACTGTTACATTCTCTTTAGGGAAAGAAATAGATTACTTGGGTAAGTTCATAAACCTTTTATTAAGATAATGATCAATCATAATGATCAAAATATCAACTCATAATTTAATAAATTTTTCCAAGATATTGTATCTTCGGGTTACAATTCATCTTCACAAAATTTAAAATTTTATTGTATATATCTAAACAATCAGAATGTCACTATCATTTATATGGATACATCCTTCGAGGATATTATAAAATCAAAATTCCAAAATGTTTATCATTGTTATAAAATATTTTGATAGAAATTCAAACACATGATATTTTTCGCTATGGATGTTCCCCAAATCGTATTTATGATAAATTATCCAAAATATATCCTTCATGAATTCTATAGGACTAAACACATCAGCAATGTGTCATGATTGATATCGATTAGTTTCAATTTTATGAATCATTATAAGATGACAGTATAGTACTACCATGTATCATATATATTCCATGCAAGAATTCACAAATATTTATAATTTCAAACTGCCATTTATTCAAATCATGCATAATACATAAAATATTCTAATATGTGCATAAAATATCATGGTAGAGTTAACATATTTTGTGTGTAACAGTGTCACAAGATGTCTCATTTAAATTATAACCATCAAGTCTTATTGAACTAATCTAGCATAACGTCACTATGTATCTTCTCACCGAAATCATATCGCAACAATAATAAAATTTTGCTAAAATTCTGCAAAGGCATAATACGATACATACAAATACAAGTCCATATCAAAATCAAAAAATGTAAACTTAAAAATTTAAACTTTTGCGATCATACCAACAATTGCATGTAACTGAAACTCAAAGTATTATCATACTCCAAAAATAACACAATATACATTAATAATATCAAATTCAACCAGACATAAAAAAGACAATTTGTGATATCCAAATGAATTTATAAGAAAAAGACACAAATCACAAAAGTTAACTCAATTATTTTTTATATATACCAAGATTCATAAAAAACAAATATGTAACCATTTCATAATAAAATGAATTGCAGACTACCAATACATAATACAGTTCAGCTCTTGGTGAGATTTACTTTTAAACTTGTAAAATTAGTAAACTTCTAAAATGGCAGAAAAATATAATCCTAAATTGAACCTCTTGAGATGATCTTTCCAAAATAATATTATACATGACTTTTCGATGTAATTCAATTTTATACAAATTTTTATAGTTGAGATTGTTGAGATATACTAATTTCAAAGTCACACTTATTCCTTAAGCATATTGCATATGGCACATTAAATGGAGGAAAAATGTTAAAGGTTAAAGGTGTTAGGTGACTAAAAGATCTTTCCTAAAAGCCTAAAATTAAATGAATTTTATATATCTTTTACGAGATATATGTACTAAAACAACTCAAATATACAAATTTAAAACAATACCATGAAAATGAAGAGGATGATAAAGATATGTGTACCTTGTAATATTAAAGGATGATGATCATTCTCTAAAATTTTAGACTAATCACCTTAAAGACATATTAAGTTTGCCACGAGTATCGAAAAGAACGCCAAAAAAAAAGGATAACTCGTACTTTGTATTTACATATCCCCTTAAACGAATAACCACTTGTAATTGGACCTAATCAATTCTTCAAAATAAAACATTAAACTACTTGAATATATTTCGTCATCACACTAATGATGCGAAGGAGCAAGTCGTGCTGATAACGTGTTGTGAATATAATATAGAATACAGAGAGGTAGAAGGTAGAGAGAGTTTGAGTGGATAAAGTAAGAATGTATTGCTTATAATCACATATTACAACTCAAGTATATGACCTATTTATAGGCTTGTAAGGAGGTGGTTACAATCACTTGAAAAGTCAAAAGTCATAACTTGAAAGGTCAAAGTTCCTAAATTACAAGTACTTGAAAAGCTAAAGGTCTTGGTCTAGAATGTTCTAGGACATCCATTTCATAACAAAGAGAATTGTTTTTACGAGTTGCTTCGGTAAGAGTTGGTGAGAACCTGTAGTTGTTACGAGCCAAAAATGAATATCGAAAATGAAATGCACAAGTGTAGATCCTTGACTATCTTCCTGCTCCCTCCCTCTTTGGTCAGCCAACTCTTATCATAATCCAATAAAAATCTCCTGCCCAAATATTTTCAGGTCAACATGTGAAAGTCATGCTTTTAATACATGTACGCAATACGCGCGTTGATATAAATATGAAAGTATATTATGTAAAGTTCATTAATTCATATTTATATTAGTGGCACTACATAATTCCAAAATTTGTTATTTTATATTAATCATATGTTATCATATAGTGCATATGAGTGATACAATTTATTTTTATATATGTTAGAACCAAATTTATTTCTGTACGGACCAAGCTCCAATATTGAATTTGTAATCGGGTATCCGTACAGAGATATAAAAACTAGGGATTTGATATCCATGACAATTTTGGCAGAATATTAGGGTTTATGTGATTTTGGGGCTGCCCTTGAGAAAATTAATCCTAAAAGATAATAAAATTTCGGATCTCTTCTCAAGATGCCCACGTATCCTTTTATAAGGAACCAAGCCCACGTAGTTCTTATTGGGACAATACTCCTTTTCTTTAGGAGCAAGTCACTTCTTGGACATCAATATTAACAACCCGATGGGCCTTTATTAATATTTTATTATGACCAGATATTAAATATGGAAATATACTTATTCAGAATCAACAAGTCCCCAGTATTTACTGAAGGTTTCCTTGAGTGAATACTTTATTTTTGTTTTGCTTTTCCATGTCTGTAAGTTCAAATAATTTTGACTTATCATGGTAGCTAGGTATTCGAGGTTCTTATTGCCTCTACCTTTACATCAAGGTCGACTAGTACAAAGGTCTCTATCCTTATAATTTGTAACTTTTATGTTTCGTGCTCAGGAATAATTCTCTTAGTTCCTCTAGGATATAGTCCCGAGTTACTAAGCACATACCCGTTCAAAGCACGTAAGGATATATCGTTTTTGAGATATTTCTCTTACTAGCCCTTCCACAATTTAATTTCCTTGAGAGGTTTTGTCGTCAAGCCCTTGCTTACAAGCCTCAAACAATCCGATTCGGGCCCAAATCATGCTTGAGTCTGCTTACGTATTATATGCTTCCAAACATCGTGTATTTTGATTTATTAAAAATCATACTAGACTATGCTTACCAACATCATCTCCCGGTACAAAATCTCCGGTATATGAACCATTGTAGCACTTATTGCACTTTTTGGGTTCAATCTGGCCTTAACATATTTTATATGTGTCTTCGACAATATTCAAGATTGTCATTTTTACCCCCGAGTTTTTTAAGGGACCGGACAATTCGGATTAGGAACTTCTATTTTTACCCTAGCATAATTTATTCTTATGCTTATTTGGTTTCCATTCCATATTTCAATTATTTTATGCCTCTTCAGTTTTAATATTTACCTTAGCGTAATTTATTCGATTTACTCATCTTCGTATGTGCATCAACCTTGACATAATTTATTCGATTTACGCATCTTCAGTATTTATCCTAGCATAATTTCTTTAATTTACGCATCTTCGGTATTTAACCTAGCGTAATTTATTTAATTTGCTCATTTTCAGTATTTAACCTAGCGTAATTTATTTAATTTATGCGTATTCGATACTTAATAGTTACCTTAGCATAGTTTATTTGTTTTGTGAATCTTCAGCTTTAGTATTTGCCTTACCATAATTTTTTTTGACCGTTTCGGAACTACCTTCTTGGCCTCGAGTGTGTAAGGGACTGAACTGTTCTCCTTCAGGATTGTATTTCGGGTCAATTTTTCCTGAATCCTGAATGTAACTGGTTAGTGTCTTACGGACTTATTTTCATTTGGGATATTCATTTTCCTTGGATATTTGAGCAAGCGTTTTATCTTCTTCGCGATACTCCCCTAGATTAATATTTTGCTCAAATTATTTTGAATATGCGTCTTCGACACTTATTTTTGCCATAGCATTATCATACTAAAATGCTTATTTCGACTTTAATAATATGCATCTTCGATATTACCTCAGCATAGTCAGAGTTCGTAACTACCTTCTTCGCTCCAAGTTTTTAAGGGACTAAGTAGCCTTTGCTTCTGGATTTTATGTAGTTAAATCGATTTATTCTCCCCAATCCTGAAGTAAAGAGAATTACTATCTTAAAGACTTATTTCGCTTCAGGATAATTATTCCCCTTGGAAGTTTAAGCAAGTTCCTATCTTTTTCGGGATACTCCCCTAGATAGGTATTTTGCTTATTTATTTATTTTATTAATAGGCTACATCTGAATGAATGTATTGGATTAAAGTAAATGCCCTTATAAATAAATGACGTACTAAATTCGAAAAAATGTACTTATCTCGAAAAAATGTAGCTTTGACCGGATCGAGTTTAGGTAAAAATTGAGCCCGATCCTTTTAAATTCCACCAAGTTGTAAATCAAGAATTCACGGCATGGTTTCTGACATTGTGGCCTTTTGTTGCTCGTCCATTTGGGAATTCTCCATTCTCACTTTTAATGATCCTGTCCTACACTTTTAAGAAGCTTAAATGATGATATTTCAATCATTTTTTTTGCAAATTTCGATGGCTGAAACAATTCACGTTTCTCGCCGTTTGTTTTTTGATTTTTGGCTGATTTCACAGCAAATTTCAGCAAACCAAGTAACATTTTCTAATAGAATTTCTGGGCAGATTTCAGCATCTTTTCTGTGCTCATTTTTCAGTAGATTTTCCAGTAATTTTTCTGCAGATTTTTCGGTAATTTTTCTGCAGATTTTATGGTTGTTTTTTCAACAAGATTTCAGCGTAATCTTTAAAGCATTGAATTGCCACAAACCTTTTCATGGATGTCGCTAGTTACTGGTTTGCATTTATGCCTGACTCCACACAGCTAACACTCTTTGTTTCAATTTTTTTTACTCTATACATTAACTGCCTATATGTCTAGCGTATCACTGTAGCTGATTTTTTTTTGATTTTGCTATATATGTGCCTGGCTTCAGCTTTAAGCTTGCCTAAGCTTTAGCTTCCGTTCGCTTAGGCACGAGCTTGGGCTCGTCCTCTAGCATTTGCTTTTTCACCCATTTCCTTCCTGATTTTTTCGTAGCACCACTTAGCACTCCATGCCTCAGTTACATATTTTACATATTTTTTATATTTCTATCGAGCTCACATGAAACAGATTTTGTAGAATTCTTGGCCTGAGAGTGCAATCTAAGTCACATGCTCCTTGTTCTTTTATTTACTTGATGGTGGTATTTCTCAGTTGCGCTTCTCAGTCGCTTTTTTTTAATTTGTGCTCTTAATTTTTTTGTAAATCAGCCCTCTCTAATAAATTTATGCTTGCAACCATGAGCTACATAACTTTTTTTAGGCGTTACAGCTACTCCTTTTTTCTTGCTCCAGGCTGGTGCCAAGTGTGACAAAGCTAGCCATTTAAATGCAGTTGGATGTGTCCGCTACAATATCTCTTCCTTCCAACGTTCCTTATTCCTTTTTGTTTAGGATTTTCTGGCCATCTGTCGTACTGTTTGCATTCACTGTACTCTCACTTTCGGCTTGTGCTGTATCAAACCAGTGTTATCCAAAATTGAGGTCGCTGGCTGTCAAGTTTGAAGGTACCTTCCTTATAATTAATGCTGCTTCTTTTTATTTCCTTTCTGTAGTTTTTGCTTCTTGAGTCCAGATTATATTCAATTTTTTCTATCCGTTCATCCAGGTATTCTTTTGTATAGTTGTTTTGAATTCAATCAAATTGCACATTTTTCGATGGCTCTTACTTGCTTATTGTTTTCTGATACAAGCTACAAATCTCCAATGATTCCTCCAGTCTTTGATTTTTAGATCCAATTCTTTAAGCAAGGTATTTAGAGTTAGAACTCCCTCTCGCGATATTGAGATATTCTACAATCGAGTCCTTGGCTGAAGAACCATCTTCTAGTCATAGCTTTGCGCAATGAGTTTTTTCAGTTTGGCCGAGCTATTAAATCCTGATTTTGGTGACTCTCCGTGAAGATTTTTCTTTTTATGCAACATCAGTAGAACACCAACTCGTCTCATATTTTCACTGCAGTTTGAATTGTTGAATCTGCCTGGTGTGGCTCTGGATCTCATTTGGTGTAACTGCAGATGCTCTACTACCATGCTTTTTCTTTCATTGATATTGAGGGCCTAAGATGATGTAGATACTATTTTTTGTTAACACTTTCATCGAGCTGTGATATGGATTTATTGCTACTACACGTTGCAATGCTATTCTGTTAATTTCTCCTTCCATTAAAGCTAATTTACTTTAATGAAAGGGATCTAAATGAAGCTACTTTGCATGGATGAGACTTCAGTAACTTCTGATAGTAGATCACCGCTTGTATCTTTGGTTCCTGGCAATGACTAGAATTCTCTGACTGGTGGTGTAAATTGACTCTGAAAGTGCCAAACTCCTTTTTTATTTGCAAGAGTTGCGATTGTAGGTGAACCAGCTACGAGCACACCATCCCTGGCCACACTAGTCATCCTGCTTTAAACGTATACCCGTGCTAGCTATTGCTCCTTATCTTATGCTGCTTTTTCTTCAATTTCTCATCAATTTTTTTTTGTAATTGTATATTCCTTTGAATTTTTTGAACCTGGGCCAGTACATTAGTGACCACGCACGTGAGCTTGCGAGTCATCTGTGCCGGTTACGAGCCCCATTTTCCCGTTTCAAACCCGGCTCGGCCTGGCTCGTTAATCCCTGCGTGCCGGTTCAGTGTCAGTAATTCACGGTTCAAACCCGTTCCCGACCCGGCCCGAACCGCCCGGCCCGCACAAATGGCCACCTCAAACCAACTTTCACGTTTTACTCGAATATCTTGTAAAATTTATAAAATGGCATCTCTGTGTGCGTGTGCTTAGGTTTTCATGCAAAATATACGTCAAGTATATGACATAAAGAATCGGCTTTTCATTAAAATTTGTAAAATAAACTAAAAGCTACAATTTGTCCTTGCAATAGTGTAATAATAACTTGCAATAAGAGATATTGATAAACCTATGCTTGTTAGACTTAATCATGAAGTTGAGATTAAATGTCAACTAGTCATATGACAATCTTATATAGGGATGGCAATCGGGTCGGGTCGGGTATGACAGAATCCATATCCAAATCCGAAAATTTTATCCATACCAGAACCCGACCCGAACCCGAAAAATACCCTAAAATTAATACCCGGACCCGATTCAACGGATTTCGGATCGGATTCGGGTATACCCGAAACCCGAAATTATTTGGATTGGATATGAACATACCCGAAATCCGAAACCCGAACCCGAAATCCGAAAATATGTATAACTATTAAAATTGAAGTGCAAGGGATCGAACATTCGACCTTGAGCACTAGGGGAAGA
>PHNY01290337.1:1230-13580 GCA_003724115.2 Anethum foeniculum | reverse complement strand
AATTTTCTTAGACATCAATTTTGCTTTAATGAAAGTGATGTATGTTCTAATGATAGACATCAGTTTTTATAAAATAAATCTGATGTATATGTAGTACTTTCACATAAGTATATAATTAATCTCGTGTCTTTCGAGGCATACACAAAATGAAAAACTGACATTCACAAAATATTCAACCATTCACAAAATACTAAATATTCAATATAAAATAATGATAAACCAATTGTCATCCAACCAAAACAAACTATACACATCCCTCATCATCATTCCGCAAAATAAACTATACATCCATCATCATCATTCCACAAACCAAACTAAATAACTACAACCAAGCTACTAAAGCACTTACACCAATCTAGAAATTACTACATCACTTAGCAATTATTATATGTAAACACCACGCGTACTAGTAGGATTTAACTATTGTACTGTTAAATCAAAAGCAACAAACGCAAATTCTCCTCCTGGAGCAAGTAGAAGACTAACTCTTATTGCAGATATAGTTGGAAACACCAAACATTCTATCAATTAGAACTACCAATATTGTTTTGCCACCAAGTAACAGTCCCAGTGTCCCATTATAAGTGAAAAATTTGAAAGAAGAAGTTTCGGATCGATGGACATTCCAACCTGTAAAGCAAAAGGCAAATTATCTTGTTATCAAAAATTGACAACATTTAGCAAATCATCTTGATGGGCACAATGATAACATAACAGGAATTTGTGTCAAATAGTATATATAGTTACATAATAAAGCACCAAACTGATCTACTAGTTCATATCCCAATTTCACAAATCAGATTGTTAAGCTATCAAGTATCACCTTTAACAGCCTTACGAATTGAAAAGCAATTCAAATTTACTATTATTTAGCAAAACATTTTTTAGACCAGGAAAACGCTAGATAACTCACCCGCATCATATGCATAGGATCCTGAGGTCTCACCATAGGATTTCCTTGACCAGCACCAAGACTGGAGTGAATATTAACTGGGTTTGGTACTGCCATCATGCCAAAGGAAAACACGCTGCCGGGACCAACCATGGACGACGAAGCAACGCCTTGAAGTCCTGGTCTTGGCATCTGGATGCTTCTTTTTAATCCATTAGGAGAGCCCACAACATTTCCACTAGTTAACATGCGAACACCACGATCACTTCCTGAATGGACCCCAGAAACAAGCATATTGAACTGCTGAAAATTTCTACCAAACAACATTTGAATGTACTATTGCAGTCTCTTCTGTTCATCAGTTGATATGGATACAGATCTCGGGTTGCCAGATCTACCATCCCTGAAGCAGAATACAAAGAACTACTCACAGGATTCAAAATAAGATAACTATAACATATAAACATGTTTACATAATATTACCTTACAGAAGCATTAATTTGACTAGATGCCGATGAAAAATTACTCCCAGTAACAGCACTTGTGGATGCCACACCAGAAGCGGGAATCATTGGCGTGACACTACCATGACTTAAATTTGGTAACCCACTAGCATGGGGGCTTTGATAATCAAGGGGATGAACATCTAGACTAGAAGGAGTTGCATCGCACAGATCAAGAGGCCTTTAATAATCAAATTATAGAGAGATTAGCTTGTTAAAATTAATTATACTATTATAAAAAACATGGGTGGAAATATGAAAAGGTCAATTAGCATATAGCTTTTCTTGCAAACTTCAGCCATTCAGGAGTTGCAACATTTGAAGCCTCCGCACAATTAAATCCTATATGTATTAATCAATATCAAGATAGATATAATTTTAAGATAATAATCTGACAAACAAAATTCAAGGAAAAAATATGTCTGACCCTGACTAAATCCGGAGTGATATGCTCTTGGAAAAGTGACCATAAATTGTCCTGCATTCTGAATCAACCTGGTTTCACAGGGGAATAATGGCGTGGAAAGAAAGCTGTGAATGGATTTCCAGAGGATGCAACACAGTTACACTAATACCATTGATGTTCTGAAAATATGTTCTAATGATCAATTCTACATGTGAAAAGTGGGAAGAAGATAGAACCGGGCTTTCTGTTGTAAACCGTTCAGTAGAAAAAGATAATTGCAAACTAGCATCTATGTGAAACAAATGAAATATAACTTTCAGTCAGCTACAATGCCAACAATCTCCCTTGCTACTTAAATAAACAATACAATTAAAGGATGTAGAGTATTATAAATATGGACAAACTGCATACGAATAAAATGGTTACCTGCAACATGGTATACCAACATTCAAAAGCACTTCAGGGGACATGACTGTGGTCTTCTGAGCAAGAGTCTCATAAGTCGCTGCAATTGTTAAATCAATATCTTAAGGTTAAAGCTGTATATAGAAACACAAGTTTAGTTCAGTTGGACAAAACAAGTAATGAACAAAAATACGCAGAACCCTTCTGCAATGAAAAAACTAATATATAACAGTGGAATATCACATTCTGTCAAGTTAAAGAGACGAACTTGGAGGATCAAGAATGATCATGCTCTTGTATTTTTGTATATGTATAAAAAATACTAAGCCAAATGACATGCATCTACCAGCAGTAAGTACTGTCCCAATAATTCCTGTACTCATTAACTGCTATACAAAAACTAAACTAAAAAATCCCCGCAAACAAATACACACAAAGTACAAGGTAAATTACTGGAAATCTCAGCAATTTTCAGCACAAACAATAAGATAAGCTCTACTAATTCAGAATGTATTCTACAGAAGGAATCAAGAAAAGGGTCCTAAGATTTTGAAATGACGCAAATGACGCAAATTTAAAACAAGACCACCACTTCGAAATTTGCTATACAGAAAAATAATATTGAATTAACTGTAAGTCTCCAAATGTACATAGTCATAGTATGATAGAATGAAATATATGTTTCTGAGTACGAGAAGAACCAATAAATGTACAACAATGATAGTTGATAGGATACTAGTACTACCAGAGAATGTCTACAACACATGCCAATATCACAAATACTATTTCCTTCATATGTTGTTGCAAACTCTCTGGAAATTTAAAAGTATTTTACACCATAACTTAGAATATTCTCTCGATGTACCTGGGGCTTAAACATCTTATGCAAAGAAAAATGGCTTGTGGTGATCGATCAGCAATGGAGAAAAATCAAGCTCTAAACTAGTAATCAGAAAAAAACAACCACTATTAATAAGAAAAAAAAATGACCCAACTCTATATCTAGATGCCTCACACTTTGTTGAAAGTGCAGGTAGTCAGTTTTCTCCTATATCATATTTCATAAATCATAATCACTTACCTAACTTACATACATTAAATCGTAAACAAAGTAGTACCAATAAATAAACACCCTGTCCCTAATGAGCACCAGGACAAAGCGAAAGAACTACAACACAGGAGCACCATCATGAAATATGGTATTCATTTAAAACAAATTAAAACAAATTGAATCACTTAGCTAATTACAATCATATGCAGGTCACAAATAGATCATCTTTAAAAATACCCCTGTCCTTCTTAAAAAATACCTGTTATGAGGTAGCGATCAAGTATATCATCATGCTATACTTGTTTCCTATATAAAACAAATTCAAATAAGTAAATTAGGGTTTCCATTTCAAAAAACCCCTAATTTTTAAAAAATTAGGGTTTTGATTTTAAAAAACACCCAATTGAAAACTACTTTCATAGAAGACCTAAATTGAAGTTCACATATTAAATTTACTTACCAATCCGAGTTTCTAAAAAGACAACCGAGTAGGGAAGACCCTTATTCGAGCTTATCCTCTTACCAATCGAATGAGAGAAAAACGGAGATGAACATAGCAGAGTTGAGCAGTGAACTTGAGGAGAGTGGAGGTGAGAGTCGAGAAATTAGGGTTCAGTAGTCGAGAGAGAGGGGCATCAATCGAGAAAGAGTTTAGCCGAGAGAGTGAGAGAGAGTTCAGAGAGATTTGTTTTTGGTTTTTAGATTTGGATAAGTTTTTGTTTAATTTGTTGAATAGATAGTTGCAAAAAAGGGGGAAACAAAAAAATTAGAAGGGGGAAAGAAAATTTGGAAACAAGCGGGGGAGAATTCGACTAAGGAGAAAAAAAATTGGAAGGGTATTCAATTTTTTTTTGATCCTTTAGACATCGTTTATAAAATAAGCGATGTCTTAAAAATGGAAAGACATCACATTTACGCGGGATGATCTTAATGGATCTTTTAACATCGGTGGCATGACCAACAGATGTCTAATGTGTGATGTCTATTTACCTTTTTCTTGTAGTGAATTAGACAATTGTGTCTGAATTTCGGAAATTGGGAGCTAATTTTGAAAAGTTTGTGATGACGATTGTGTCTCCACTTTGAAAAGTGGGAGTTTGTTCAGAAAATAATTTTTCTGTGAAATCTTATATGGTCGGAATTTCGATAATTGATTTGACTTGACATATTTAGTAAGTCTTGTAAGTAATTTGTGAAATCAATTTTTGGTTGAGACCTGTAAGAGGATGTAAAGAAGATCATGATCAAGTACTTAAAGAGTACGTTGTATAAATGAATTATTAGGCAGACGTTCCTGAATTTGTAGTTATTGTTATATAACCATTGAATGTGATATTGATAATATGAATTCAATTTTGGGACACTAATTTAATTTTGGTGAATTTGGACATTGTGATGTTAAGTTCATGATGTAGTGGATATTGTTTTTAACGAATAAGGTAGCTGATTAAAAGTAATTGTCACTAGAAGTATTTGACAAGACGGTAAGTGTGTGATGCTAGTTTGATTGGACTCAGAAATATATGAGTCATTATTTATGAAATATTATTCTAACGAATAGTGAGAATAAATTTTAGAATTATAAACTCCGGAAATGGTGGGAGTCACGGATAATATTTGACAAATATGTCAAGTGAGAGATGTTATATTTGACTTATTTGTCAAATATAAAGTATTAGAAAATAATTGTATTTATTATATGGAGGTTACATTTTATGTATTAATATGAATTGATTATATTAAAGTAATTAAATGAGGCAGTTATGTCAAAGGGTGGAGAAGGCATTTGTAATGCCTACATATAGTGATTGAATACCAAATAAAAAAGCACACAATGAGATGAAAATGCTTATTCTAAATACTATCCGGAACCCCCTTCCCTACTCTTTGTTTTCGGTTTGCTATTATCTAATCTATACATTTTTGCAGGTCTAAATTCTAACAGTTTGTAGTAATCTGTGCATGCATGAATGGTCAAGAGTTCATACAGGAAATATGTGGAAGTCCTCCTAGCAGTTACAAAGCTGATTGTTGTTAGTCTGATCAAAGATATATGAAAAACAACTCACACGTGTTTAACACTTTAAACTGGAGAAGAACAGAGATGTACCCAAACGGCTTAATCTTTATTATTCTGCAACTTACAGATATAAAAGAGATTACAAAAGAGATAGCAAAAAACCAGGAAAACAAAAGCAACTACTTCCTAAATATCTCAACTAACAAACGTTTATTCAACCACTACTCCCTATAAACTCGCTACTGCACAATGACCACTTCCAGCTGGTAACGTGGCTTGTAGACACAATAAAATGAGACAAAACACAAAATAAATAAACCAAGTTTAGATTAGAAATCCAACAAATTTCCCCTTAATCTAAATTGGTGTAATCAGGTCCTTCACTCCGAGCAGCTTTCGCATCTTCTCAAACTTAAATGCAGTCAGGGACTTAGTAAGGATATCTGCACGTTGATGTTGTGAACAGATATGCTTTACTATGATTTCACCTCTCTCGACACATTCTCGAATAAAGTGATAACGAATGCTAATATGCTTGCTGCATCCGTGAAACACAGGATTTTTAGCCAGGTCGATGGATGACTTGCTGTCAATGAATAGAACCACAGAACCAAGTTGCTCACCAGTTACCTCAGTTAACAGATTCTTCAACCAAATTGCTTGGCACGCGGCTGACGTTGCTGCCATAAATTCCGCTTCACACGAACTTAGAGCCACACACCTTTGTTTTTGTGACACCCAAGTTATTAAGCTTTTATTCAAATAAAAAACCATCCCTCCGGTACTTCTCCTGTCTTCAATATGACTTGCCAAGTCACTGTCCGAATACCCCATAAGAATGCTATTTTCACTGTCCTTGGTGTATGTGAGGCCAAAATTCAAAGTGCCTTTGATGTAACGCAAGATAAGCTTTGCTGCATTTAAATGCATCGATGTTGGCCTTTCCATGGACCTGCTAATAATACCAACAAAAAATGCTATGTCCGGTCTGGTGTGAACGAGATAATGCAAACCTCCAACCAATGACTTAAAAAATGTTGCATCCACTTCTTTCCCTCCTTCGTCTTTTGTAATGACTTCTTTCGGGTCCATTAGAAACCTGGTCAGGTTACATTCTGCTAGCCCAGCTTTCTCCAAGATCTTCTTTGCATACGTGGTTTGTTATAAATTTATTTGTCCAGGACTCTGACTTACTTCAATTCCCAAATAATGTGACAACAAACCCAGGTCACTCATTTTAAACCTTTCACTCATTTGTGTCTTAAACTTCTCAATAACATCCTTGCTTGTTCCAGATATCAACAGGTTGTCAACATGGACAGCAATAATCAACGTTTCCCCCGCGATCTTCTTGGTGTAAACAGCATGTTCGTATGGGCATCTGGCAAAGCCAAGTTCTTCAAGACATCTATTCAGCTTCGCATACCATGCTCGGGGCGCTTGTCGCAACCCATAGAGTGCCTTGTACAACCTATACACCAAGTGTTCTCTGCCCCTTTTAACAAACCCCTCTGGCTGGGAGACATACACTTCCTCTTCGATTTCTCCATTTAAGAATGCCGTCTTTAAATCGAGATGGTGAACCTCCCAACTATGTTTTAGCATCAAGAGCAAGTAGTAGTCGAACAGTTTCTAATCGTGTAACTGGTGCGAAAATCTCTTCAAATCGATCCCTTTCCTCTACACACACCCCTTTGCGACATTCTTGCTTTGTGGTTAACAATATTCCCACTTGTATCTTTCTTTAGTTTGAAAACCCATTTCAAATCGATTGGTTTTTGTCCAGGAGGTAGTGGGGTTAATTCCCACGTATTGTTCTTTTCAACTGATTTTATCTCCCTTTCCACTGCATCCCTCCATTGCTTTTCGTTCGACGCCTGCTTGTAACTGGTGGGTTCATCTGCTGCTGTAAAATACAACTCATCCTCCTCTAACTCGCTTTCCACGGTATTAGAATATATATCAGCAAGAGTCCTGTAGTTTGTAGTTTTATTATTCGTTATTGATCTGAGAGTGATATGAAGGAATTTGATGAATGCAAGGACTCTGTTGGAGTTCCAGTACTTGACGCTTGTCCTGACTCTGTTTGATTCGTTTGAGAGTTTTCAGTATCAGAAACATATCCCTGCGTATTATTCATATCTTCAACTTTAGTTTCTCCAGATTCTGCATTACTTGTATTGAAAACCACGAATTTTTCTGATTGTAATGTCTGACTCTCACCATTCTGCATCCATAACCACGATTTTGTTTCTTCAAAAATGACGTCTCGGCTGACGTGTACCACTTTACTTACGGGATCATATAACCTATAGGCTTTTGCTCTGGACTCTTTTCCAAGATGTATCACCACTTTACTTCTGTCATCCAGTTTTTGCATATTTCCATTTACTATCTTCATGTGAGCTACGCAACCAAAACATGAACATGTCCAATGTGTGGTTTCTGCCCGGACCACGCTTCATAGGGAATGATACCTGATACAGCTCGAGTAGGTAGTCTATTAAGAATATAAATGGCGTGTCTAATTGCTTCACCCCAAAGTTGACCAGGCAATTGCATCTCCTTTAACAGGCTTCGTGCCATTTCGATCATTGTTCTATTTCCTCGCTCCACCACGCCATTTTGTTGTGGCGAATAAGGTGTTTTGAATTGCCTAGCAATACATTCTCAATGCACCCCTATCAGTTCTAAATGTCTTAATTTTCTTCTCCAGACCATCTTCTACTTGTGCTTTAAACCTTTTAAAAGCCACAAATGCTTCATCCTTTGTTTTCAACAGGTATGTCCACATAACACGGCTGTAGTCATCCACCAACAAGAGTATGTACCTGTTCCTAGCCATCGTGGACGGTGTGATCGGACCACACAAGTCACCGTGCAGGAGCTCCAATACTTTCTTTGCACTATAACTTGTTTTAATCAGAAAAGGCTTCCTCATTTGTTTTGACATGAGACACCCTGTGCAAACTTCCTTAGGATGATTTAATCTCAGCAGACCTTGCACCATTTTTTTAAGACAACTGAACCATGGCATTGAAGTTTACATGTCCAAGTCGAGAGTGCGAAAGCCACTCTAGACTAGTTTTCTGGGATAGTAGGCAACCAGGTTCTTCAGATTCTAGAATAATTTTATACAACCTATTCGATGACCTCTTCACTTTCATCAACAATTTTCCTTGACTGTCTCGAATCCACAAATATTCACCACTTTAAATAATTTTATTCCCTTCTTCTGACAATTGACCCAGACTATTAATATTACTACAAAGAGAGGGTATATAATATACCTCGCGAAGAACTCGCTCTTGACCTATCGTGTACTTTATTGCAATCGACCCTTTTCCCTTTATGTGCACAACTGATCCATCTCTAAATCTGACTTTCCCCGTTATTTCCTCGTTTAATTCTCTGAATTTTGATCGTTGTCCAGTCATATGGTGCTTGCCCTGTTATCTAAATACCACAGATCTAAACAAATTCATTTTCACCACTGTCTTGACCTAGCTTTGGTGTTACTCCCTCTTCGTTGATCAGCATTACATCATCCTCATTGGTTTCTCCTTCCGTCAAGAGTAAGGCTGGTTCGTCATCGGGTATTTGTGCTATATGAGCTTCCTCCCTCTGTTCTTTGTCACATCTCAGTTTTTTACACTCTACAGCGAAATGACCGTACCCATGACAATTAAAGCACCTTACTTTGCTTTTGTCACGAACACCACGAAATGCATCCTTTCCTCGAAATTTTTATGAGGATCCTTCTCTCCTGTTAGCTCGTTTTAGCCATTCATCCCTTTTGAGTAACAATTTATTATCCTCTTTTTCTCTCTTTCTCCACTCGTCTTCGGTTAGAAGTAATTGACCAGTCCAGCCACTGGTTTCACTCTATCCACGCACTCTTTCTTCGTGAGCTTTTAACGAACCCACAGTCTCCTCGATAGTCATTTTTTCTAAATCACCAAATTGCTCAATGGCGGATGTGATCTGCTGAAATTTCTGTGGCATTGCCCGTAGCACCTTCTTAACAACATACGATTCAGCCATGTCTTCTCCAAAGGCAGGATATTGGTCACCAACCCATTCAGCCTTAAGCAGAAATCATCGAGCGATTCCGAATCCTTGATATTCATTGTCTCAAATTCAATCTGGATTTTTGCCTTTTTTACACGGTCTGCCCTCTGGCAGAGAACCTTTACTGCCTCCTAGGCTTCTTTTGCCGTCTCCTTCTCAGCCATGGACAAAAGAACATCTCCTGGTATGCCCTGGTAGATGGCAGCCAATGCCATCTTATTCGTTTTCTCTTCTATAGCTGTTTTTGGATCCTTCGGTGTCACCGCTTCCCAGATTCCATGTGCCTGCATATAGCTTTCATTTTCAAAGCCCACGCTGTGTAGTTTCCTCTAGTCAGCATGGGATAAGTCAAGCCAAAACTCTCTTTATTTTTCCCAGTCTCCATCTTTAATACCCTTGGCATATACTTGGGCATCAACAGAATTAATGAACTCTGATACCACAATGTTAGTCTGATCAAAGATATATGAAAAACAACTCACACATGTTTAACACTTTAAATTGGAGAAGAACAGAGATGTACCCAAATGGCTTAGGCTCTGTTTGGGAGTGCTGTTAAAAATTGTTGTGCGTTTAGAAAAAGTGCTGGTTGAAAAAGTGCTGTTTTAAAAATCAGATGACTGTTTGGTAATATTTTTTATATGCTTATGTTTTGATGTAAAAAATTAAATAAATTAATGCTTTTGATGAGTTTGATGGTGAAATCAGCATTTGCTTCCCGCAAAAGCTGAAAAGCAGCTTTTTCCAAAAGCATAGGGGGACTTGCTTTTTCTAACAGCTTAGGCCAAAAACACTTTTCAGAAAAGCAACTTTTAAATTTTACTAAACAGTATTTTAACTGCTTTTCAGCAAAAAGCTGCTGTTGCAATCTGCAACAGCAATGCCAAACACACCCTTAATCTTTATTATGCTGCAACTTACGGATATAAAAGAGATTACAAAAGAGAGAGCAAAAAACGAGGAAAACAAAAGCAACTACTTCCTAAATATCTGAACTAACAAACGTTTATTCAACCACTACTCCCTACAAACTCGCTATTGCACAAAGACCACTTCCAGCTGGTGACGTGGCTTGCAGACACAATAAAATGAGACAAAACACAAAATAAATAAACCAAGTTTAGATTAGAAATCCAACAATTGTCAAGATAGAAAAGGATCAAGGTTGGTAGTAATAACATAACATGGCAGAGCAAATTATCGTATGCTGTACATATAATAACAAAGAAATAAGTGGAAGCAGCTGTTCATCCAGTAGAATTCACACCTAATGAGTAGATGAAGTTTAGTCAATAGTCAATTTTGGCTGGTATTAACTACAAGTACATTTCACATTTACATAAAAGACATTGAAATATAAAAGAATTAAAAAATAAAAGCGACCTAATTTCGCTGAACCATACTCTACCTATTATCCTTCACAAATCTGGAAGAAATTCAAAACTCATTTAGACATGCTGATGGATGAAATTATGTTGAAGAAGCTACAACTAATTTTTCTTGTTCTTTGTATTTTCCGTTCAGTACTATGTCTTGTTTTTAAGTCAGGGCAAGCACTTTATTTAAACTTGTTGAATATGGAGTGGCAGATTAGCAAAGGAGGTTACACAAATACAAAGCAGTACACACACATACATGTACATTCAATGTACTAAATTTTCTAGTATCCCATTTTAAATGAAACTTGGATCCGAAAATCAGACACTGTGCAAAATTTTTAGGAAGTAACAATCCCTGGCGCGGCAATTCTGATTAACTTCGTGTGTCGAACAGGTCAATCTCTGTGTTATTGTAAAACATACTTATGTCTGATAAAAATTAATAAATAAACAAATCATTGCCGGTCATATTCAGGTTAATGCGGTTGGTTCTGGACCGTGTAGAAATTGCCACCCAGGCAGATCCCTAAAATTTCAGTGCAGTTAATGTAAACAGTTTTTAATATATGATATCCATACTTTTTAATGTCATCAAGGCATATATCCTGACCGAGTTTGAATTAATATTATCATCTGCAAGGTTTTCACATATATACAGGTTCAAAACCATGAATAAAAGATCTCAAAATTGCATCAATTACCAACTGAGCCATTCTGCTAAGCTTTTCCCATTTCATAGCGAACAATTTATTCCTTGAATCAACCTAGCGAATTCCTGTACCATCCTAGCCTCTTGTGGAAGTCGGCCTGAGTCTACTTGAAGTTCTTCAGGTTCTACATAATGGGCAAATCTGCATATTTTGCACCAGATGTGAATTTGAATGTTGCAGAGGTCTCATTGTAAGGGAGCATAAAGTCTTCGAGATGAAGTGAACCAGAAATGGACAAGTCCATGGTCTCATGAGAAAGGAAGGAGCAGAAGAATGTCACGACTACTTCTTCTTTTTCCCAGTGTAGGGAGGCTCTGCAAGATAGGAAGACACCATCTGAATTCTGGAGAATAGAAGGTAATGCACTTACAGTCGTTGGTAAGTTGTTATTCATTGCCCATAATATGGCTCGAATTCAATACCAGTATCTCCTAGTGCACCGAGGAAGTCCAAATCTGATTTGACTCTCACATTATTCTCAAGAAATTCTTGGCCTCCATTGAATGTTGATGAACTGTAAATCTAATAAAGAAGTAGAAATTGGCATTTTTTAACTAAGTACTTGGTCATTCATACGAGTGTATGATTTGACCTCTCTTCCGGGTGACTGGGATGTAAATTTGTGTATAGAGACGTTTTAAAAAAGTGCTCAGGTTGACGAAGGCTTAATTAAACAAATTCTTGTAGTATATTGAGACGTGACATAGAGTAAAGCAATAATTGTACTAATCCATCTATTGGTTGTAATGAGTAGTTGAATAGCCATATCGGTATGTTAATGTTATTGTGATGCTAAACTTGAAAAGTAGACATCTATATGTTCTGTTTTCTGGACATATGGGAATGGCTGGAGCCGTCAAGGGATATGACATATGAGGATAGATCCTGAAATCATATTTAACACAGGAGATAC
>PHNY01290298.1:13181-28193 GCA_003724115.2 Anethum foeniculum | reverse complement strand
CCTTTCGTGTCCATAATAATTGTGAGAATTTTGGGGGTGGCAGGGAGTCGAACCTGAGTCCTCCCGCCAGCCTGAGCTCTGATACCATGTTAAGGAACCAGTTACTCTAAAACCTCAAGGTTTTAGAGAATGGCCCTTTCCAGGATCTTATATCATATTCTAACACTACATTCTCTAAAACCTTGAGGTTTTAGAGTAACTGGTTCCTTAACATGGTATAAGAGCTCAGGCTGGCGGGAGGACTCAGGTTCGACTCCCTGCCACCCCCAATATTCTCACAATTTATTATGGACACGAAAGGCAAAGTTATGCCCTAAAGATGGGAGCCCGTGATCCACTCTTCGACCCAAAAATGGGCTCTCGAATGAGGGGGAGTGTTAGAATATGATATAAGATCCTGGAAAGGGCCATTCTCTAAAACCTTGAGATTTTAGAGTAACTGGTTCCTTAACACCAGCCACGGTTGATGAAGAATATTAATGTCCTTCCCGAGCCCATGTTCCACCTCACACCAGACTTCAAAAGATCTTTCGATTCCCAAATACTCCGCCAAATAAAACTTGGGTTCGCTCTCACTGCTGCATTTAACAGATCATCCCTTGGATAATATCTAATAACAAAATATGCATATTCAAGTAAAAACAGACTCTTTGATAATTCATATGCGGCCTAACTTCAAAATAACTGAATTTTTTGTTCAGGTGATAACCCAAAATTAAAGAAAATGAACAGAGTCTCAAAAATCTTTTTACAACTATTTTAATTAGAATTCTAAGAGTGAACAAAGCAAACAAATGGCAAATAAAAAGTATCAACCAAAATAAATCATCAGTTAGACGTACAACTAACTTACAAAATCATTTTTATCTGAAAAAGTACCGAGTTCAAATGACACTAAATCCTCATTAACAATATAAAACCATTATATATGATCAAACTATTATCGTATTTAGTCAAAACTGTCATCAAATAACACCATATCGCGTAAGCACAAAAATCATCAAATATGATACCAATTTCATTAAAAGATATATGTAATATAAGAATAATTATCATTGGACAAAAAAAATTAAATTTTAAAATACATAATTATTAAAAGTTTTTAATTGAAGACAATAATGTTGTGTTTGATTGGGATGAATTAAATGAAATAAAATGGAATGAGATTTTAAGTATAAAATGATTAAATTCTCAAAATTTTCATTCCATTCCTAACCACCTAAACTATAATTAAACACTCTAATTTGAGATAAAATGCTACATTCTTTACTAACCTCGTTTACTTCAAATTCATATCATCATAATTTTACATATCTAACTTTTTTTTTTTTTTTAAAATCTTCCCTCCAACCCCCATTTATTTTCTTTAATTTCATCCATTACATTTAATTCACCCCGACAAAACATAACCTAAAAGTATGGACATTTAAAACAGGAAATTAGTAGTTTTTTAAGTAAGCATGAAGTAAAAATTCAAAATTATATACAAAACCTAATAATGAATTACTCAGTAAATCAAATAAAAATTATTTTTATCAATACCTAAATATAAATACCAAAATTAAGTAAATAATTATCCATCAATTTATAATGTAAAAAGAGTAAAATGTACACTAAAGTTAATTATAGTAAATATAGTAAATTTTTTTTTTGGTATTATACAAGATTTTCCTTAATAATCTAATAATAACACGCCAAGATTCTAGTATTACCTAAAGTAATTAGCTTATTAAAGTAAGCAGCAAGCAAAACTCCCACTTATATATGTTAACGCCCCTCTCACGCCGTGTCATCAACAAACCCCTCTCCTCACTCTCCTTGTTCAAAACCCTAACAACCACCGCCCCCAAATCCACCATGGACGACGTCGTAGAATCCAAACACCTCTCACTCCCGGCCCAAGAAGAGTCCATTCTCGCCTTCTGGGCCGAAACCAAAGCCTTCGAAACCCAGCTGGCCAAAACCGCCCACCTCCCCGAATACATCTTCTACGACGGGCCTCCTTTCGCCACCGGCCTGCCTCACTACGGCCACATCCTAGCTGGCACTATTAAAGACATCGTCACTCGTTACCAGTCCATGACTGGGCACCACGTCACGCGTCGGTTCGGGTGGGATTGTCATGGATTACCCGTGGAACATGAGATTGATTTGAAATTAGGGATTAAGAACAGAGAAGACGTCTTGAAAATGGGGATTGGGGTGTATAATGAGGAGTGTAGGAAGATTGTTACGAGATATGTGGGGGAATGGGAGAAGGTGATTACGAGGACCGGACGCTGGATTGATTTTAAGAATGATTATAAGACTATGGATTTGAAGTTTATGGAGTCCGTTTGGTGGGTGTTTTCGCAATTACATAAGAAAGGCCTTATTTATCGCGGGTTTAAGGTGTGAATAATTTCTGATTTTTTTTCTAATTGCTTCAACTAGTAATGTGGCATTGTTATTGTTATTATTTGACTGCTGGAAATATAGAAATTGTGAAACATGACGTTTTTTTAGCTTAATCACGGGGATTATATTACGAGTGTAGTAGTTTATATTAGAAATATTTAGGTTTTAAATTGTTTTGAGGGAGTTATGTGGAAATGTTGTTCTTATATTTTACAGGTGGAAATTTAGAATGTGTGAAATGTTACGGGTTTTAGGTTACTCGTGGGGCTCATATTACGAGTTTAGTAGTTTATATTACAAATGTTTAGGTTTGTAAGTTGTTTGAGGAATTAAGGTGCAAATGTTATTTTAATTATTTTACTGGTTGGACAGTTTAAAATGTGGAATGTTACATGATATAAATTTTAATTGAGGAGGATAGGTTTGTTGTTTTTGTCGTGTTATTAAGAGTGTTGATTTGTTTGCAGGTTATGCCATACAGTACTGGCCTCAAAACGCCTCTTTCCAACTTTGAAGCAAATTCAAATTATAAGGTTTGTTAATGGATCCAATTCTTTGTTGCTCAGATGATTGCAATTGTACTAATGTAAGAGTATTGCTTAGAGCTATTATTGTTACCTCCGTGAACAGAGTTTGTAGCAGTCAGAAATATATTTATGTATTTAACCAAAGTAATTCACAGTTGGCCATTATAATTAACTACATTTTCACTCCACTCTGTCTTACATTTATTAGACAGCTTCTCTCAAATTTCGTAGCACTTACTTTCTATTTGCTGTACAGGAAGTGCCTGATCCTGAGATAATGGTTACTTTCCCAATTGTTGATGATTCAGATGGTGCCGCCCTTGTGGCATGGACGACTACACCATGGACACTTCCCAGTAATCTTGCCCTCTGCGTAAATGCTAATTTTGTGTATATAAAGGTGAGGCTGCCAGTACCAGTTGATACACACACTGTAGCTATGTGCTGATATTTGAGCTACCATTTTATATTAAATCTTTTACTGTCCTGGGGTGTATTATTTTACTATTAGCTGAAATTTATTGCTATATTCGTGTTGAAGAAAAAACAGACTGCTTTTTTTTTAGTTTGTAAAGGATATATATATATGTATGTAATTGTATTATTTATATGGCACATTCCTTATGTATTATAATTTACTTTTACAGTATTATTATTGTAATTATAAATGCATTAACAAAGTTTTCAATAGTTGTTTGCTACACATCATTGTTTCTTATGATTTTGAACTGAAAGTTTCTGTGTATGTAGCAATTCTCGAGCATGAGTTTTTTTTATTATTTTGGTATTCTATTTCTAGTATATTCTTTTAAGTGGAAGAAACTGCAGGTCCGAAACAAGGTAACAGGGAAAATCTATATTGTGGCTGAAACACGATTGGCAGAGCTTCCAGTTGAGAAGGCCAAAAAGGATGCACCAAATGGAGCAGTCAATGACTCCAAAACTGTAGACTCAAAGAGTAAAGGATCTTCTGGTGGGAAGAGTAAAAGTGCGACAGATACTTATGAGGTTTTGGATAAATTTTCAGGGGCTTCACTTGTTGGAACCAAGTAAGCGCATCAGTCTTTGGGTTCATAATTCTGTGGATTTTCTCTGAGCTTTACTTATTGCGACAATGTTTACTATTTTCACTGCTGTTCTTTTATATGCTTCTCTATTTAACCTGTGATTATCTGTATACTCTTCTATCTTTATATTAATTATGTATATGGGGCGGTGGGGGTCTCTTTTCACTGTCACTAGAAGTGGAGAACTTGGGAACTTGTACATCTTTTTTTAAGTCTAGTGGATGTGGTTATTCTTTTTTGGTTGGGAAGGGGTGTATAATCTTGTGACTTGAGGGAACTCTGTGCACTGTAATAAGTAAAACATGGTTTACTGAAGTTTGTGAAGGCCTGGTATGGTCTATCAGATTGGGAGGTTGTATTATACTCACGATCTGGTTTTTTATTGCACTCAATATTCGTGATAGTTATTGCTGGACCATGAGTAGAGTTTGGCTAGTTCCACTTTTGTGATTAGCTATGGCAGCTAACTTGATTATTTTTAACAGCTGCTTGGTAGTGCGAGTTGCATTTTTGGATGATGGGCTTATGTCTTAATTCCTATTTCTAGAGGGCTGAGTTGGAATAAGCCAATAACTGCAAGCCTTTTTAGCTGTAAAAATAAAAAGCACTTTGATAGCCCCTTTTCTCGCCCTGAAGTGCTGCCTCTAGTACTATTATATTGTTATCCACATTATATTCATGATTTTGGTAAACTGTATTTACTATTTAGTAATGGGATACACGGTAATTAAGAAGGTAGTTGAAGATAGAAATCTCTAGGGAGTGTATAAGTGGATGGAGTTCTCAACTTGAGAATACGGCGTTCATCAATTATATATTTAGCACTAACCAATTTATAAAGTAATGCTTGTATTAATGCTCATACCCTCAATACCACTCTCAATAGACATTTAGGCTTTTAGTGTTCACCCAACTATTGCTCGATACTTGTGCAATAAAGCAAGCATGTGATAATTTCCACACTACTTGACTATTCCTGACATGGTCACATCTAAATTCTTGATTTAGATTCTACCCACAACCTAATTTTGGTGCCAGATGGCAACATAATGTCCCATCATCTGAACCCCACTTTTTGGAAGATCACTGAATTTTACTTTTGACTTGGGTCTGCTGGGCTCTTTTAGTTATGCCTTGGGGTTTGAAAATGGTGGTGTCTTTCTTATCGCTCGGTTTAGCAGCAACAAAGATGAAATGAACACTAAAGTATATGCTATTTTCGCAGATCGTGAGATTATGCCATGCATTTGATATACTGTGTTGCATATTGGAACTGAACCTAGCTTCTCTAAATAACTTTGGTGAATACACTGATTTTCTGTGATCCTAATTATGTAAACAAAATTCTCTCATCACAGGTATGTACCGTTGTTTGATTACTTCAAGGATTTTTTGGATGTGGCATTCAAGGTTGTTGCAGATGATTATGTTACTTCAGACAGTGGCAGTGGGATTGTACACTGTGCTCCGGCATTTGGGGAAGACGATTACCGAGTTTGTCTTGGTAATCAAATTATAACCAAGGTGAACGAAGTAGCTATAATTTTTAGCTTATGCCTACAAAAGTATTCTTGAACATGTTTATATGGATTTTGTAATCTTATAATTATCACGTTCAACATGTCATTCTGCATTTACTATTGTAGGAGTTGTATTAACATATATCAATATTCTTCAAAACACTAAAAGTACAGATCATGGAGAATGTAATTGTAGTACTTACAGAGCGCATGTGTAGCATTTTTATTTCTGATTGAGCTTTTGATTATGTTTGCCATTTGATGTTATATTTAATATGTTGCCTTTCCTACGTTTCTTCATTGTTTTTTGTAAATGGTTTTATTATCTTTTGAGAGCTCTACATGGTTATTTATGTTCGTTCCTGTTATTTTTTGTTTTAATGTACTGATATGTTGTTGTGTTTGATTGACCTTTTAGGGGGAGTCTCTGGTTGTGGCAGTTGATGATAATGGTCGCTTTACTGATAGAATTACTGACTTCAAGGGCCGCTCTGTCAAGGAGGCGGATAAAGATATTATTTTAGCTGTGAAGGTAAATATGGTCGACATGGCCTTATTTGAAGGGGATTTTTTGTGTTGTAGGTACAAGAAAAGGCTTGTGACGTATGTGGAAATTTCCCGAATTGTTGGTTTCGTGTAGTTATATTTTTAATTATTGGCAACTGGGAAAGTTTTCAAGGTTTTTATCTATGAATAAATTTTTTTAAACAACCAAATGCATGTACTTTATTAAGTTGGCCAGCCTGCCTGCTAGTTTGGCATGCTTATGTGTTTGATCAATTTAATGATCAACTCGGTAATAAGTTTTTCACTGTGCAGGAGAAGGGCAGACTTGTTAAATCTGGAAGCTATACTCATTCATATCCGTTCTGTTGGAGATCGGATACTCCACTTATATATAGAGCGGTTCCTAGCTGGTATGCTTTTTCAGATTTTGTATTCGTTTCAGGGGTTAGTAAGCTTCTTAATGATATGAGACGAAGAAGGGTGACAATCTGGTAGAACTCAAAAGACAGCCTGCAACATATAGGTTCCGAATGATTAAATGAACTATAGTAGGAAGTAAATTTACTGGTGGGCATTAGATACATTGGAAAATGAAGAACTAACCCAATTTTGTGGCTAAATCTGGTGTTCAAAGTTATGAGTATCACGAATGATCAATTACCAGATTGCAATTAGTCAAGTCAATAAAAGAATGGTAAATAACTCATATAGAATAAGGCGGACTTTAATTGAAGAAATACACCTCCTATTTGTTTGTTTGTTAGATTGTAAGAAAATTATACGCCTGAAGAGTTTCAGGCGCTTCTTTACCCCTTCAGGTGTCATAAGATATAAACAAAAATGTTTCCTAAATGATGCACTTTGAGCAACAACTGCTTAAGGAAGTTTCTCACCTGAAGGCAGCCGATTGAATTTCTTCGTCTCTATGAATATAATTTTGATTACGACTATAATATCATAAAAATTACTGTTTGATGTGTCTTAGTACTCCCTCTGTTTGGAAATAATAGTCGCTTGACTTTTTTACACGTACTTTTAAGAGATTTGATTATATAGTAATTTTTTTTTTTGGAATTTTCTTTTTCTGAATAAAAGTATTAAACTCAAACTTTTATTGACAATTTTTTTTTAAAAAAAATAATATTTACTATGTGGTCAAACCTCTTAAAACTACGTGCAGAAAAGTCAAACGACTATTATTTCCAAACAGAGGGAGTATAAAACAATGGTGTGGGTGCAAGGATGCAAGAGTTCGAATCTAATTTTAGCGTGAATATAATATTGTAAAGAACTTGTAATACATATTGTGTCTTAAAATGTTCATTTTGAATTATCTATTGTTTTTATTAGATTGTGTTCATTTAAAAATTAACCATCGTTAAGCCAAATCACTGTTTTATGTTAGGTTTGTTGCAGTGGAGAAGTTAAAAGATCAACTGCTAGAAAATAATAAAGGAACATACTGGGTTCCTGATTTTGTGAAGGTCTGCATCTCCCTAGTCCCCATGCTTCTAATCTGATTCTGCTTCTTTATTTTTACACTATTTATTCTGAGGTTATCATCTGTAAGACTGGTGTATTTTGTAAATTGATTTCAGACCTGTAATCTGTAAGAGCATCCCTAATGGGAAACAAATTATTGCACCATATTACCAAAATGTGGTCCTTCTACTTCCATTTCCTCCGAAGAGATTTTGGGGATATTTGCCACCCATGTGGCTAGTAGTCCTCCATTTGGGTTGCTCTACTACCTACCTTTAATTTCAGAATCTTCCTATATTTTCTCAATTGCTCTTTAATAATGTATATTTATTCATAAAACCAATGTAAATATGGGGATGCTATCTTATGATTTTTATTGTATCTGTTATATGTAATTCTACCTGCTTCTTCTCCCTCTGGATCTTGTCACACAATTCATATCCTTTGTCCCCTCCATATATTTGTATGTATAAAGATCAAATCAAACCTCACAATCCCCTTTATATCATTTGGCTCTTCATGCCATGTTAAATATATAAAAGAGAACTATCCGAACACGTATATTTGCAGAGAAACTGTAGTGCATTATCTTTGATATTTCTAGTGATGAAATACATATGACGTATATAGATATAAAACGTAACTGCCCTCTATCGCTACAACCACTATTGCATTCCTTATACTCCCTCTGTCTCAGTTTTGTTGTCCACTATTACCATTTGCTCTTGTCCCAAAAAAGTTGTCCAATTCAATAATTTATGGCAAATAAAATATAAAATATTTTTGTGTCAGCTTTATATTATGGCAATTGTCATTCTATTTGAACTGATTGAATAGAAGGTGGATTTTGATCGATGGACAAGAAAAATGGGATAGAGGGAGTAATTAAGAAGAATGCGATCCTAAATCACTATTTTCATATGATAAATAAAACTACAACTAAATTACTAATAATTAACATTTGAAGCATAATATCTAGTAATTCCTCTCCTTTTATCATATGGACTGCTAATTGCTTGCTATTGATTTATCATATGTGAACATTGGCGAAGTTTTTTCTGTCGAGGGCATTTTTTTTTTTTGCAATCATTACTTTCTCCATAGCAGCTTTGTACTTATTGATACTCATTCTAATTTTACATTTCAGGAAAAACGTTTTCACAATTGGCTAGAAAATGCAAGAGATTGGGCTGTAAGCCGAAGTAGATTTTGGGGCACCCCACTCCCGGTTTGGGCTAGTGAGGATGGTCTGGAAATTGTAGTTATAGGTTCTGTTGAAGAACTAGAAAAACTATCTGGCACAAAGGTTCATTCCTTGCTGCTTTTGTTCCAAGTGTTTGATAGATGAAGTTTATGGTTAGCTTCGGACAAATAAGAATTAGTATTTGTTTTTGTTCTGTATATCAGTATATATGTATGTATGTATGTATGTGTGTGTGTGTGTGTATATATATATATATAGATAGATCATCATTTGATTTAAAATTTTAAATTTGTCATTGATGATGAATGTAGCACTGGGGAATGGGGAGTGTAGTGCGTCTGTGCAGTATATATGGTAATATATATTTTATGTAATTTTTGATCAGTTACTGGTTAGCATATTATATTTTCCCGGAATATGTGAATTTGTTGATGAGGTCTAGTATTTATCTACTCAAATTTTTAGTATCGAAAAATTGTTTGTTTGTCAAACTTAATTTCTTGGCCAGTACTGTTTTAGAGTGGTTTACTATAATTACATGCGTGCTTATTACGAAGCAACAGTATTTTTCTTTGCTGAGTTTGAATGTTTCAAAGTTGCTATCCAAGCCTGACTTCCTTTGTTTTTTCCACCAATAGGTTAAAGATTTGCATCGTCACAAAATTGATCATATTACAATTCCATCTAAGAAGCATGGCGTACTTCGACGTGTTGATGACGTAAGTCCTTGGACTTAGTTTCCTTTTTTTGCTTCTTGCATTGAACACTTGTGCATGTTATGAAGTTGCTTGCGTATCTACCTAACCTTGTATATATATGTGTGAATAGTATGATATTGAAGTACTTGAAATATTGTTAATACATCTTACTCTTTAGGTATTAGTTCCTTTTGTTATTAAGCTGGAGTAAAATTTTATGTTTCAGTCATAAATGGATTGAGTATTACGAATAGAATCATGTGGCCATGTCTATCCTTACCAGCAGTATTTGTTTCTCATAATTTTAACTCTTCTACTCTTATCGTATCCCTATCATGTTTCTCTATTTAGAGTATCAGACCCTTATCATTTGGTTGAACCCCTACTCCATGACGTGGCTGTCAAACCTAGTAAGGTTTCTGCACGAATGAACACGTATTAATATCGGAAGCGACTGATTAAAATAATCTGGCAGTAGAAAAGAAGATAATCGTTCATATGTTATGGCCAGGACTTGTGTTTGCCTAAATGTTGTCTGTAGAAAAGAAGATAATCGTTCATATCTACTTCTCAATATATGGAGTAGCTGAGCCTGATCCTAATTTCTATCTCTGTACTCGGCCTTTTCTCATTGCTAACACTTTTTTAATTACTGTCTAAGTTTTCCTCAAATGCATTGAGAATATCAACTCCAATCTCGAACTTCAATAAGCTATCTGATTATGATTGCAGGTTTTTGATTGTTGGTTCGAAAGTGGGTCCATGCCTTATGCTTATCTTCACTACCCATTTGAAAATGTTGAGCTATTTGAGAACAATTTTCCTGGTCATTTTGTGGCCGAGGGGTTGGATCAAACTCGTGGGTGGTCAGTTCTCTTTACTCTTTTTTCTTTTTAAATAATTACTTCTAAATGAGAGACACTCGTGAGTGGTCAGGTGAAATTGATTTTCTCATTAGTCGTACAATGAAATTAATTGATGTAAATACTTGGGTCACACAAGAAAGTGGACAACTATCTAAATGGACTGCAGTAATTTTATTGTAGTGTGGCTACTTTACATTGTAAAGGCCAAGGTTCTAGGCTCGTACGTCTTTTAGGCGCAATACTGGGCTGTGTTATGACACTTGGTTGGAACATAGTTATTATTGGGTGCTGTGATCAAAACCAGGGTCCTGATTTTGTCTAGTCTGTAAAAGATGTTTTTGTGAAATTTAAGTTACATTGTTTAGATGTGGTTGTGTAAAAGTGGACTCCTGTCATATAATGCTCTGGATGTGCGGGTAAAGTCTTACAGCATCGGCCAACCCTGAGCATGTCCTTGCGTAATATGGACCAATTTCACACAGTTTACTGTATGAAGTTCTGTATGTCTTCACTTCATTTACTTACTAGTATCGATGAATTGTTTCAATTACTTGCCAGAGCCAATTTAATGTAATTGATTACTTTCAAAACGGCTGCAGCCAGTCTTTCGGTTTCATAATTATTTGTAGGGGTGCTTAAATCTTAAGGAGTTAAGGTTTAAGTTATTCTTGCTGCGCTTAATATATGAGGGGCAAGTAAACTAGTTATATTAAGTTGTGGCTGCCCTATCACTATTGTACAATCGCAATATTACCACACAGACGCACATATAGTTTCTTTGGAAAACTTGGTAAGAGCGATTAACTGATGCCTTCGTTTACCGCAGGTTTTATACTCTTATGGTCCTATCTACTGCATTATTTGGCAAACCTGCTTTCAAAAATCTTATTTGCAATGGTCTAGTCCTAGCCGAGGATGGAAAAAAGATGAGTAAAAGATTAAAGAACTATCCATCACCTATGGAAGTTATTAATGACTACGGAGCTGTAAGTGTGTCTATTACTTTCTCAAAATATCTGAGAAATAACTTTAGCACGTGGATATAACCTTTCAAGTACTATACCATATCTTTTCAGCAGTGATTTTGAGCTACTGTATTGTTTTTCAGGATGCGTTGAGATTATACATAATCAACTCCCCAGTTGTACGTGCTGAGCCTTTACGGTTCAAAAAGGAAGGAGTTTATGGTGTAGTAAGTATCTTTGTGATTATCTTTTCTCCTGCTTTCTTTATGAGAATAGTAAATACCTGCAGGGCTGTAGGTTTGCAGTGTAACTTCATGCTCACATGATACTCATGCAGGTAAAAGATGTGTTCTTGCCATGGTACAATGCGTATAGATTTCTTGTTCAGAATGCAAAAAGACTTGAAGTTGAGGGCCTTGCATTATTTGCACCATTGGATCAAGCCACCCTTCAAAAGTCTTCCAATGTTCTTGACCAGTGGATCAATTCAGCAACTCAAAGTCTAGTTCATTTTGTTCGGCAAGAGATGGATGCTTATCGTCTGTACACGGTTAGTTAAAAAATAATTATCTGTTGATTTCTCTCTTGCGTGTTGGCTATTAGTAGTGTTTGGACTTACTTGTTGTGTACTTGTGACTAGATGTTATTGTAGTAGTTGGATTTGACATTTTGTTGATGATTTTGACATGTTATACACTTATACTGTTATCAAGATGTTATATATATATATATATACATATATATATATATATATATATCCTTGTTTTTTGTGGAGTCCCTGTACGTTTTGCAATTAAAATGTTACGTAAAATATTGCAGAACACATTATTTTGTGAATCATGTTATATATATATGTGTGTGTGTATGTATATATGTATTAAGGGCCTAGGATGGTACCACTTGAAAGTTATGTTAATTAGAAGCTGTCTGATCAATATTAACCAGCATGCATCATTGAGCATAAAATGCATCACTACACAAGGTGCAGTAATATATATACGAAATTCATATGTTTCATCTTTATCTGCAGGTTGTTCCATATCTCCTTAAATATTTAGACAATTTGACGAATATTTATGTACGCTTCAACCGGAAGAGGCTAAAAGGGCAAAGGGGAACAACAGAAGAGGATTGTAGAACAGCTCTTTCGACTCTTTACTATGTGAGACTTCATTTTATTTTTTATTCTACTACAGTTGCTTTCTTTGTATCTTATTAGTGCCTGCAAGTCTGTAACATAATGATTTGTGTTTGAAGATGTTGGTATGTGAAATGTGGTACTGAAGTCTATATGGACCATCCTAAATGTGAAGTTAAAAGTATGATCAGTTTACTGAAGTAGTGAATGTATGTTGCTATATTTGATATATTTAATTGACGAGGTGTGAGTTTGCTGGTAATTTTATTATCCAGGGATGATTTTTATACTTTTAATGGTTCTCAGCCTAAATGAATCATCACTCATCAGCCCTTTTAAGTATACAATATAAATCTGACATCCAGTATTTGGAGTGGTAGATCTGTAGAATTTCCGTGGCTGATAGAAGATAAGTGAGCTTGAAAAATAAAAAATCTGATGCAGTAGCTTCAAATTAAAGATTATTCAGACTCTGATAAAAAAAAGATTATTCAGACTGAATGGTATGATTGTATTTTATCGGAATTATAATTTTCAATTAGGGTTTTGTTGAAGTAAGAAACAGCAGTCACAAGGGCAGTTTTGACTAAGTGAATGAACGCTCAATAAAACCATAAGATTTTTTAAAAAATCTTTGCCTTCTTTTAATCATAATATTGGGGTTCGGCACAATCTTCGTAAAGTTTATATCAAGTGAATCTGAACCCCTAGATGAATTCTTCGAACACTATCTTACGTACCACACTTTTATTATAACTGGTTATTTTTTGCCTGTTATAGTCCTGTGAGTTTAGACTGTCAGAGAAGCTAGGATTTTGGTAGTTGTATTAACTTCTTGCAATCCTGAAGTTTCTAAGCGTGAAAATGGTTGAGAATTGTTTAAGATTTGGAAAAATCAATTATACTTATTATTTTTTACTGTACTCTCCTTCAAATTTTTCTATGCAGTAGTATGGCATTTTCAGCACCGTTGTGGTTCTCATCTCATTGTACTGCTTAACTAGTCAGTTCCACTATTTCCATTATAGAAATCTTATTTAAATGATACGGCTGTGGTATATAGGTGCTTCTAACATCTTGCAAAGCGATGGCTCCGTTTACACCCTTCTTTACCGAAGTTCTGTACCAGAATTTGCGAAAAGTTTCCAGTGGGGCGGAAGAAAGCATTCACTATTGCACTTTCCCTGAAGTAGAAGGAAAGGTACAACTGTCTACTATTTGATTTACAAATGTTGTGCAATACACACACACGCACACGCACACACATGTGTTTGTTTTTCATACTACTGATTACTACGTCTTCTCAGAGAGGGGAACGCCTTGAACAAAGTGTGAACAGAATGATGACAATTATTGATCTAGCCCGAAATATCCGTGAGCGAAACAGTAAACCTCTCAAAACACCGCTCAAGTAAGCTTTATGGATTCTTATACTCAAACAGCAATTAGTGTGGCTTCTTGTTTATTATCGTATGTTCCTTCTGGTAGTATGTAATGTTCTTATTCTAATACATTTAATGTATCATAATGGTTCAGAGAGATGATTGTCGTACATCCTGATGCTGAGTTCCTTGACGACATCGCAGGAAAACTCAAAGAGGTTGGCAGTAGAACTTACATTGTTTAAAATATGAGCGCCATGCATTGAAGTTCTCAAGTTTTATGACAATAACTACTCTCTCTCTCTCTCACACACACACACACGCACACACACACACGCACACACACACAAACAAACAACACACGCACACACACGGCCCACGGCCCAAGAACATAAAAATACATGCAAGTTGATGTGGGACGATGATCAAGAAAAGGGTTGAAACCAAGGGATTAGCTTTTGGAGAATAAATCAAGTGCTCATTAGTTGTGGTTAATTGTGAGGGTTGTATTTTGCCAGCTGATTTGTTCCTGATCTGCTTAAATGCATGAATATTTCAAAGAAGTTGAAATGTTATATGAGGGTCATCCTAGCTGCATGGAGCTCCTATGGTATTATAGGATGTAATGTTGTATGTTAGTTGGATAAAAACGAATAGCAAGTATATGTTTTCTTGTGTTTATTCCCATTATGGAGTTGGTTGTACTTTCTCTGTTTTATTTGACATCATGATATGGGTGAACTAGTTAAAAATGCTTATATAGGCATTTCAGTGTATGTGGAAATATGTTGGAGACTATAGGTGTGTATTCTTATTTTTTTTAAAATATTGGTTTGTAATTGTTGATGCGATTGTCCTTTTGGATCTTTACTTTTAGTAGATTGACATGTATAATCATATGTGGAGGTATTATCCCATTTATTCATTTCGTTTTATATTTGACATTGCAGTATTTGCTGGAGGAACTTAATGTGCAATCAGTTATTACATGTAATGATCCTCTGAAGTATGCTTCTTTGCGTGCAGAACCCGACTTTAGGTATTTAGTTGTGGTATATATGCAAAACATTTCCGATACTTATATCTTATTCATACAAGTTTTTATCAGAGCATAAAATACATATGCCTAAATACTTAAATACTTATATCTTTGTATCTGTATAATATTAGTGTGTTAGGTAAGAGGCTAGGAAAGTCAATGGGAATGGTCTCGAAAGAAGTGAAGGCAATGTCACAAGAAGACATCTTAGCTTTCGAAA
>PHNY01290273.1:17515-27609 GCA_003724115.2 Anethum foeniculum | reverse complement strand
GAGAGAGAGAGAGAGAGAGAGAGAGAGAGAGAGAGAGAGAGAGAGTGGAATGAAATGAAATGAGAGAGAATTTGGGGAGTGGATTGTGGTATATATAGACAGGAAGAATGTATGTATAGGTGAACGTGTTTGGAGAAGGAATGTGGATATATAGACAGGAAGTGTGTATGTATAGGTGTACGTGAAGTGCCCATGGAATCGACGTGATTTTCATCTCTGATTGAGAGCTCTTACGCCGTGAGTTTAGTGACTTGAAACTTGAAAATTGAAATAACAGAAGCCGACAATATATACAGAGTAAATTGCTATTTAGTGCCATGAAAAATGAGAATTTTATACTTTGCTGACTGATATTTAAAACCTTGTATTTTCATGGCTCAAAATTGTTTCTAAAACAAATTATTTATTTTTTTAAAAAATAATGTAAATGTATACCTTTATTTTTTAGAGATAAGTATTTATTTTTAAAGAAGCAAAGTTAGCTAAATAGTATTTTGAATTAATATTAAATTAATTTATCATCTCAACAAAGTATTTTTATCTTCTAAATAAAATAATAAATAAGCAAAAATTAATTTTATTAATATTTTAGTGTTATATCTTTAGGTATTAACATTGCACTCCTCTATGCTAGCATAGTGTTACTATTTTTTTTTTTTTATTAATATCTTTTAAATGTAACTTTTTGTAGGTGAAAATATATAATATAATCTGGTTAGAATATATAAATAAGGTAAAAGGATGAGTTCTTGTTTAAATATTTTATTAAAAAATTGAACAATAATATATTATTAAGTAAGTAAATGAGATAAAAAGATAAGTTTTACGATACATATTTAAGCATTGTCTACAGTCATTTACTAACAAAAAATAAATTACACTGAATATTAATTGAAGAACATTCCATCTTGTTTGGCTACTCGGTTTAATTTAAGAATGCAGTTGTCTATATATATTCCAAGATAGAATAATGAATAATTAATCTGGACTATAGTGCTTTAAGAAATTATTAATCTGATCCGGTGGTGCTTAAATGAGATGTTATTTGTATTCGAAATTTTCAATTCAAATTATTAGTGACAACTCACTTTTTACGAGTTTTATGCCTCAACAGATATAAAAAAGATCGATTTTAAAATTTACGATTAAGAAGATTAACATAAGTCAAAATTGCGAGAAATTAATCATCATCGTGAAAGAATAAAAATTCGATCACAAATAAAAAAGGTCTATAAAACATTCATTGATAGGAATTTAAAGTTGGATTTTGATAGAAATAAGTAAAACCGTTACCATTTGTCATTCAAAATGAAGAATTTGGACACGTGTATACTATATACTAGAGCAAAAAAATTGAAAAAAATATGTTAAAGAGTCTCCGCTAAATTCAACTCATTTGATTATCCTTTTTGTTAGTAAATTAGGTAATGAAACATTTTAATTTTTCTTATTTAACTTTATGAAGTTGTAACAATGTAATATTTATACGTTTAATAATATAAAACTTCTTTTACGTTATCCAGTTCATCCTTCGTAACCATATCACATCACGAATATGATGAACCAGGATGAACTGAAATGATATTTTGTAAATATTTAATCATCTTCAATATATTGATCTTTCTTTTTCCCGACCACCTCGAAAGGATAAAAGAAAATTCTTGTAATTTTTTCAACAATTTCTAATCCTTACTGCATCTCTTACCATAAATAAGGAATAAAACAGTTCAAAGTTCGGTGCATAAACTTTAATAAAATATAAGATACGAAATACCTTGTCCATGTAAATTTTAAAACAAACGCCCTTGGATCTTTTTTTGCTAATGACTCTACATTATTGTACCTCGAAAACTATGAATGTAAATGATAAATATTTTTTCAAGTAAGTTTTGCGGTCAAACAATCTCTGTAACACATTTGATCAAAAGATTATTAATTCCCCTTTAGGAAAATTCTCAATGTTATCCTCTTAGAATTGACTTTTTCAAATGGTACACAATATTGTTTTGCCTTCTGGATGGTACCATTCTACTATTATGTCATTTTATGTAGTGCCCTTACCTTTAACCTCCGTTAGTCAAACGTTATATTCCTTGTATCATTTGGAAAAGCCGAAAAGTCAATTCATGAAGGGTACCATTGATAATTTCTCTTAAATATATTATTAGTATATTTTTTTTGAATTTTATTATTTTGAAAATATTATCTCCGATATGCTTTTATTACTATCTCATATTTAAATATAGGGATTATCCGGCCTTTGCCCGATGTTAAAAGAAAGTTAGTATATAGTAAGGATATTTTTGTGAATACAGTGATGGTGTTTATATTTATAGATTTGTCATTAAAATTTTATATTGCAGAATAACTTAACCTCAGGTAGATTGGTTGAGGACAATCTCAGGCCCAATTTTATATTTATCGATTCTCATTATTTACAATATGTGTATATATATATATATATATATATATATATATATATATATAATGAGAATCAACCTTAGAATAAGAACTCGGATTCAGTCTCGGGCTTTTATTTTTATTAATTTAAACCGTTCAATTAGATAATAAATACGTAAATAATTGTTTGTATGCCTAATATAGAGAAACGAGAAGAAGTACTCGGTATCAGTGTGAAACAAATGAGATTCTTTCTAACTTCGTCAAAATTGATACTTGATTTTTGAACCCTAATTAAACTCAATATGATTGTCCATAATTTTCTTCGATCAGTTATCCTTCATTTTAATCTAATCCCGATTTTAACAACTGATATTTAGTCTAATCCTTATATGTTTAAATTTTATATTTATAGTATTAAAAAATTATAATAATATATTTAAAATAAATTATTAGTGGTACCCTCTTATAATTGACTTTTCCAAATAATACCCAAAATATAACGTTTGACTAGCGGAGGTTAACGGTAAAGGTACCATAGAGAATGACATAATTGAAGAATGATACCATCTAGAAACCAAAACTATTTTGTGTATCATCCGAAAAAGACAATTCTAAGAGAGTACCATTTAAAATTTCCCATTACTTTATATTTGTTAGTACAAAATTTTTGTGTTCGTTTTTAATGATGCATATATAAAAGTTTATGTTCGATAAAAAGAGTTCGACTTTAATATGAGATATATAAGGTATATACAGGGTCGTTCTATACCTTTCGAGGGCCTAGGGGCGACATGAAAAAATGGGCCCTAACTTGTTAAGCTAAATCTAATAAAGTGAAAATCGTAATAATGCAAACTCAAATTTTTGTCAACTGGAATAAGAAAACTAACTAAACAAAATATCTGAGTGTTAACAATAATTCAAATAATAACAAATTTTGAAAAACAATTTCATCAAGCGCTCTTGATGCGAAATCTGAGATGAGCGAATTGGCCTCAACGTTCTCCGACATGTCTTTTTCGATGCACAATATTACGAGTTCATTTAATCTCCATGTGACATTAATGATTATAAATAATTTTCAACAACTTAAATTTAAAAAGTTTCTTTCAACTAATGATACAGTCACAAATACACAAATGCTGATATTAAGGTTCGATAAGTAATTGCAATATAAGGAAAATAGTTCAAAAATTTGACAAACTCAAGAATCTCAACTAAAACATTAGACCAAACACATAAATTTAAACTTATCAATTTCTTGTACAAGAGCATCTAATTCAAAGTCTGAAAATCCATTATGAGAGAAACCAAGAAATGAGATACCAAATTAAAGTGATATCTCTTCAATTCATCACATTTTAAAGAAGGTTGGAGAATCAAATAAAAAATGGTAGGTTATCTTAAATTTTTGTTTTACCGCTTGGACAGATGTGTACCAATAATATTACATGAACTGTATAATTTCTGGGCCCTGTGCAATCGACCAGCTGGATGCCTTCCTCTCTGGGCCGGGCTTGGGTATATATCGAACATAGGGATGGCAATCGGGTCGGATCGGGTCGGGTATGGTAGAATCCATATCCAAACCAGAAAATTTTATCCATATCCGAACCCGACCCGAACCCGAAAAATACTCGAACCCGATCCAACGGATTTTGGATCGGATTCGGGTAATACCCGAAACCCAAATTTTTTTTGAATTGGATATGAACATATACCTGAAATCCGAACCCGAAAATATGTATAACTATTAAAATTGCAAGTGTAAAGGATCGAACATGCGATCTCGAGCATTAGGGAAAGATGCATTTTAATTTGACACCATTAACCATTCCACCACGCCGTTAGTTGTATTTATATATGTATAACTACTGTTTTAATAATCAAATTCAATTAATATTCAATTAACTAGATTTATCATTAAGATGCTTTGTTCACCTTATCATTTTAAATTATACAATATTTTAATTTCATTAAATTTTATTATTAGTTAACTTTTAACATAAATATAGGTATATGTTCTAAAAATTATAAATAATATGTATATTATATCTAACGTCTAGTATAGAAAATAATATATATGTATATTCTACATAATGTATTATAATATATAATATATAAAATTATATATGCATATATAAATAATTTTATATATATATACACACACACACACTAGTAGATTACCCGTGCGAAGCACGGGCCTGAGAAAATTTATTTAATTTATTTATAATAATATAATTACTGTAATATACTTATAATATGGTTTAATTAAAATACAGTGAAATCAAGTACTGCATCATTAAAGAATAATGTTGAGTTGTAATGAAAATAGAAGTATTATAATTATAATACGATTTGAATAATTTTATTAGTTTAATTAATAAAAAAATAATATAAAACTTTATGGGAATNNNTAATACGATTTCAACAATTTTATTATCTCATTGAAAGATAACATATAATTCTACGTAAAATAGGAATCTAAGTGTGGAACCAAAATACGGCGAAACCAAGTACCACTAAAAGGCACCGCGGTGAAACGTAAATACGGTGAAACCAAGTACCACATCGTTAAAAAAATAATATAGAATTTTACAGGAAGTAGAAGTACTGTAAATATAATAGGATTCAGACGATTTTATTATTTTATTAAAAATAATAAATTAGACAGTGTAACCAAAATGCGGTGAAACTAGATACTGGATCGTTAAAAAAATAATAGAATTCCAAGAAAAATAGAAGTATTGTAATTATAATACGATTCGAATAGTTTTATTAATTTATTAAAAAATAACACATAATTCTACTTGGAATAGGAATGTGTGAAACCAAAATACCATGAAACCAAGTGCCTCATATTTTAAAAAAATAATATAGAGTTCTACATGAAACATAATTGTAATCNTGAACAATTTTATTATTCCATTAAAAAAACTATGAAATTCTACGGAAAATAGAAGTATTGTAATAATAATACGATTTTTACTATTTTAGTATTTTATTGAAAAGTAACATGGAATTCTACGAAAAATAGAAATCTAGGGGTGAAACCAGATTATAAGAAAAACAACTTTTCTATTTAATTTTTTTACATTTAAGGCATATAGAAATCAAAAAAGATGTAAAAATTATAAATATAAAATTATAAGGCATATAGGAATTTAAAAGGGGTAAAAATAATACATATGTAATTATAATACGATTCGAACAGTTTTATTACTTTATTAAAAAATAACATATAATTCCACCTGGAATAGGAATGGTTGAAACCAAAATACGATGAAACCAAGTACCTCATATTTAAAAAAAAATAATGTAGAATTCTACAGAAATAGAATTGTAATCATAATACGGTTTGAACAATTTTATTATTTCATTAAAAAATAATATGAAATTCTACGGAAAATAGAAGTACTGTAATAATAATACGATTTTTACTATTTTAGTATTTTATTGAAAATTAACATGGAATTCTACGTAAAATAGAAATATAGGGGTGAAACCAGATTATAAGAAAATCAACTTTCTATTTAAATTTTTTAGTTTAAGGCATATAGGAATCAAAAAAGATGGAAAAATTATAAATATAGAATTATAAGGCATATAGGAATTTAAAAGGGGTAAAAATAATACATATATGAAAAGAATTATAATACATATAGGAATAAAAAAGGATGAAACCAAAAACGGGTGAAACCAAAGTACCATTAAAAAAAGGTTTCGCTTATTAATAAAGGTTATTAATATATTCGGGTTTTTTTTCTGGTTTTGGGTTTGGATCGGGTTTGGATCGGGTTTCGGGTTTCAGATCGGTATACCTAAAATCCAAATCCAAAACTTTTTGGGTTTAAAAATTAAATTCATATCCAAATCAAAATCCAAATAATCGGATTCGGTAAATCCAAAATTTCGGGTTTCGGATCGGGTATCCGTTGGATCCGATTATTTTGTCATTCCTAATCGAACAGATATATACAAAAAACATCGGCAATAACATAAACAAGCCACGTAGTAGAAAAAACTCGCAAAATGCAAAGAGAAAAACGTATGCATGCATGCGGCGTGCCGCAATGGCATGCCTACTACTAACAAACTCGTGAGAAAGCAATGCCTAGTACTTACAAACTAGTGAACAATCCCCAACTTTCAGTCCTGGTTCTCTTTTCTTCTACTCTATATATACGATTCTATCTTATCTGCAAATTCATCGATAAAGAACATTAAGCTTTTCTCGTGTATTAATCGATATAGTTGTATATGTTGGGTACGTCGGGCAATATGCATTCCACAGCGCTGCTACTACTTTCTGCATTCTTTGCCTTTCTTCACGCTACTTCAGGTTGAATTTTTTCTGCATGCTTACTTCTTACTACAGTAGTAGAATTTATAATCTCGATAAATATTCGATAAACAAATAACTTTTCTGATCCTCTTACAGTGTTTTCATTCAACCTTATAACTGAATAAAATTCTCACCGATATTCATTTATCAAGATTTATTTGTACGTAAAACTAACTACATACTGTTATTGTGCTAATTATACAGCAACCAGGCAAGGTGGACAACAAAGTTCTGCAGTGAACCGAGCTGGTGTGGTCTATGGAACTTCCAGTGACAATCTACCATCACCACAAGAAGCTGTTTCTCTCGTGAAATCTCTCCATACCGAAAGACTAAGACTTTATGGTCCTGATAACAATATTCTCCAAGCCCTCAGAAACACTGGCATTGAAGTCGTCCTCGGTGTGCCTAATGACCAGCTTCAAAACATTGCCTCCAGCCAAGATCAGGCAAACCAGTGGATCCAAAACAATGTCCAAAATTTCCGAGACATTAACTTCAGGTACATTGTTGTTGGCAACGGAGTATCTCCGTTAAACGAACATAATGGCCAGTACGCACAGTGTTTGCTCCAGGCCATGCAAAATATTCAAAATGCAATTTCTTCATGCGGAGTACAAAACAAAATCAAAGTTTCTACGGCCCTTGATCATTCGGTTGTGCTTAATCAAATTCACCCGCCATCAAATGCAGAATTTAATTCCGTGTTTAAACAATCTTTCATCGTACCTATAGTCCAATTCTTAACGAAAAACAATGCACCGTTGTTAGTAAACCTTCACCCTTATTATAGTTATGCATTCAACAAACCCGAGATTCCTACAGAGTTGAATAAAGATTTGAGCCAAACCTCTCGTGACATTCGTCTCGAATACGCAAACTTTAGGTCTCCCTCGGTTTTGGTGCAAGACGGGCCATTAGGATATGATAATGTGTTTGATGCAATGGTCGATGCTGTGTATTCTGCACTGGAAAAGACTGGCGCCTCTTCATTGGATGTCGTCGTGTCAGAAACAGGATGGCCATCGGCTGGAGGACCTGGAGCTTCTGAAGATAATGCTTCGGCTTACAACCATAATTTGATCCCCCACATAAAGAGACACGGAACTCCAAAAAGACCACAAAAGCCTGTTGAAACTTACATCTACAATTTGGTTGATGAGAATCAGAAGAGCCAGGAGATTGAAAGGCACTGGGGGATATTTGACGCAAATAAACAAGCCAAGTACCCGATTACTTTTTGGGACCATACTGATTAGAGATTCCAATTGTTATTTAATAAGGTTTGCGGATGTATGACCGTACGATTACATGTTTTGAATAAGGATTAATATTTTGTATCCATTATCTCGGAATAAAAATTTCATTTTCATCAAACTTTTCATATTCGTAAAGTACTTGATTGTGAGCAACTTTTTTCGAAAATTTGTGGCTGTGTGAGTTTGCTGGTATTATCAGTTCTCAATACAATTTGATTTTCTCAATGTCATGGGCGATTGATAAAGACTTGTAGATTTTTGATCCAAACCTGTAAGGATACTCGACACATTAATATTGGATGGATTAAAACATTATGCATTGTGATTAGTGAGTGACTAATGAACAAAATGGACAATATTAATTAATGTACATATTAATGTCCCATAAGACGCCAATCTCCTCCTAACATTGCCTTCTGATCTTCATAACTTTGCGCATTTGCGTTACCAGATTTAGAACCATCGGTAGTAGCAGGGCTTGGAGTGTTAGCCCCGGCATTGCCAAAAATCTTTTTAGCCCTGTCTTTTAGAAAACCAGATACAAGGCCACCACCGCCTATATCTCCTTGAGCATTGGTTTGCTGCGACGAAAGCGCGGAAATCAGGACCGCGATGATGCACAAAAGAGCAAACCGTCGGTGATTCGAGCAAGCCATGGTTAAAGATTGTAACATGATAAGTGGTTGCTGAAGAGGTAAATGATTATCTGTCTTAATAATTAATTGGTCCAGGGAAACTGGCATTTGACAGAAGTGGAGAGCTTATGAAATTGATGGTTTTTATTGTTAGGAATTGCTGTGGCTGAGAGTCTATGGTAGCCTAATTTAGACATAAGTTGAACTGGTCATCAGCCAATGCTAACTCAATTTAGTCTCTGGGTGGGGGTCATATGAGATGTATGAGTAATCATTTAGAGTCCGTTGCTTTCAGTCCATCCTGTTTTCCAATAATTGTCATTTAACTTTCTTTACACACAGAGTTGGAATTCAGCTGAAAACTTCAATGGATAGAAAAAAAATTTAAAATCAATCCTGGAAACGGAAAAGCTGCTAAAACTGCGAAATTTAAATGCGGATAGAGGGAAGTCACCCTGTATATTTACACCAATTTCTTGTGATAGGACCACCCCTGAACAAATTATTATAATTAAAATTTTTAAAATTTTTACATGAATAAAAGTTAACAAATTAATATTTTAATTCACAAAAAATATAAAAATTTTAAATTTTATTTTGAAGTTAAATTTTTTTTAAGCATGGGCAGGAAAATCATACGACATTTATTAGAAAAAAGTATTTCAACAAATAAATCAAAATTGAGGTCTCATTGTTATGCATTAATGGATTATAGCTTAAACATCATTAAATTGAGAATATATTATTTAAACTCCCCTAATGTAGGTTTGAAATATATACATTAGCTAAATGCATGTATGTGGGTAAACATCACTGAATGCATTGGAATAATTAATCATCAAATGAATGGTTTGAATTTTGAAATATATAGATTAGCTAAATGCATGTATGTGGTTAAATATCAGTGAATGCATTGGACTTAAAATAATCATCAAATGTGTGTCTAATTACTACATGCAGTGCATCACTATATGCAGAGAGATCTTTGCATTTATATCCATGAAGCAAGTTAATAATCTCTAGCATGTCGCAGTCCACATAATCATAGTGTAAAAATTATTTTCACTTATAGTATTTTAAAAATCCCCGATTAATCCTCTGCCAGATATCTATTTGATTTTTGTACAGGTTTCTTAATCTTCTTATACCCTTTGAGAGTGCAAAGTGCAAACTGTGCATATAATCAATACAGCAGGCAACCAACAATTCAAGCAGACCTTAATTTAAGGGGCTAGCTAACTAAATACTTTAGTAGTTGAGGCAGTTTCAAGTAACTAGTATTCAATTAATAACATCAATCTACTGCGGAAAACGAAAATAAGACAAGCACGCACAAACTTCTCTGCCTCGGTTTGAGAGTCGGCCGCCTTCATCCATCCTTCCCCCACTCTTCATCGCCCCATTCTTCCATCAAACCCACATCCATCCCACCAATCCTCTCATCCCGTTTCT
>PHNY01290254.1:663-12393 GCA_003724115.2 Anethum foeniculum | reverse complement strand
TCTAAATTGTTTTTGGCAAATGTTGGATACTTGGATTGTGGATGAGTGCATTCTTGGTATTTGATTTTATGGAGCATTATCTATAGGTAGTCTCTAGTTTCATTCTTACAGTAATTCTTAAACTGCTGATACTATTATCAGAAGTGAAGTGTTAGGCTTGTTTATTATGTCAAACTATAGTTATAGAACTTCCTACATTGAGTCGCTTTCACTTGCCATTTTCTCTTCTTGGGTAGTGTTCAATACTCATTTTGACTTTCTAAATATTCCTATAGATCTTGAAGTAAGCTATTTTGAACCCCAAAGTAATTTCATGTTTGTCCACCTTTTAATTATCCATTTGTAACATATAACTGCATTGTTTAGTTGAATTTGATGTACATTTGCGTACTTTAACATGTTTTGGACTAATGTCATAGTTAACACGAGAGGATTTTGTACAGCGTTTTATTTTAGCCACATCAACATTGTGCTGCAATGTCTCCACCAAATCCTCCAGTTGCTTTCAGTTCATGGACTGATGAGATGATCACCCTGTCATTGGAAGATTACAATCAAGGAAAGCCTCTTCCTCACAATTTGCTTTCAGATTTGAATCCATACAGCTACCTGCCATCAAATTTACCTGGTCAGTGCAATGGGGGAAAAGTTGTTTTTTCATTTGTATGAATTTACTATTAGCCTTCAACATAAAACATATTCCCCTTACATTGATAATTGTAAGAAATTTTATTTCTTCCTTTTAGGAATTCTGTTTTTTCGTAATTATCTTTAGAAGATTGTAGGAAGCAAAAAGTACAAGTGAATTATGGTTCTGTTGCATTAATTTTGTCCGTATTTTGAATGGCAAACAGGAACCTACCATTTAATTGTTAAAATTAAATATTTTCGCCTCACTTATTAAGCTGGAATTGATTACCATATTACCAAAAGCCGTATCTCTCGACACTATTTTCTGCAGTCTCATTTTACACGATAACACATGATCTTGAATTCCTATATTCAACTTGATTATTATTTTTTTTTTGCCAGAATATTCAACTTGATTATTCTTTATTCAGTACCCTTTATGTGTACTAACCGTTACTCCCTCTATTTCTGGAGAGTTCCATTTGCTAAAAAATTTGTTGCACAAATAAGTCACATATCTATTCAACATTCTAATAGATCAATACCTGCATCCCCTTAACCACTAATGATACATGATATGATATGCAACCTACAACACAACGGTCATCCTAGTAGTCATCAAATTCGATATACTGTTACATTAATCTGCACAGTTTAAGTTATTATTTATTTGATATAAAATAATGAGGTTTTCATAAAGTTGACAATATTACAATCATGGTGTTGTTAGACTCAAACAAAAATAATGAGGTTTTTAGGCTTGCTATTGCTCAAAATATCATTACAAGGTGTTTGGTATATGCAGATGGGATTGGATACTTCTTGAGCTCGAAGGTTAAGAAAGATACACAATTTGGATCCTGGAAAGCAAATGGAGAGCCATGTGAGATATTCACAAACTCTGTTTTGACTGGCTGGAGAACTACTTTTGAATTTTTTGAAGGTCAATCCCCTAATGAAAAGAAAACTGATTGGGTGATGCAAGAGTACAGAATAACACTCAAGGGGTTGGGTGATGGAAGCAAAGCAAAGGTATACAACCAACCTGAAATGTTACTTCTTCATCCTATGCATTTGTTTGAATCTTTATTTGCTGTCTGACCGTGGTTAATTGACTGGACGATATGCAGGATTATGGGTCTCTATGTAGAATCTTGCAATCTGGAAAACGTATCCCAGATCAAGGGATAAACATGACTGCCTGTCCAAAGTCTAATAATACTAGTGGCCAAGGAACAAAAAATGAAGCTCAGGTAGCTCAATGCATTGTTCACATGCGCTAATGTACATTTTCGTAGATGTGATTGTTTCTTGCTCTGGTTCCCCTTCTGATTAACCATACTTCTTTTTATGAATGTACAAAAATTTCTTGTGTAATAAATATTTTTTCTATTTTATTTCGAAATATAGAGCTATTTATTTCTAGGGTAAAGATGCAGGATATGCACAAATTTGAATGTTTTTCCCTTGGTGCGTTTTGGTTATTGTCCACTAGTTGCATGACATTTTCCCCTTGACGCATTTCGGTTATTGTCCACCAGTTGCATGATATTTAAACTTTTTACTGTAGAAGAATGGGGACGTTGATGCAGTATCTTTGACTTCAGCTGAGAAACGTGATTGTGCATTGAGAGGGGACTACCTGGAGTTGGATGATCTTGCTGATCCACAATCACCATTTTCCACTTCATTCAATTCAAGTTGTCCAACCTTAGCTTCGGAGGAATGGTTTGATTCAGACATGCTGTTGCAAGAGCTGGAGGACAAAAGAATAGATCGGAAAGAACAATTCAAGTACACCATATCCAGTACGGTCAAGCCAAATGAGGTGGTTATGCGTCCAGCGCTTGTAGGTATGTGCAATTTTCTAATTGTTCATTTCACTCATCAACACGAGCATTTCTTGTACAGTGTTTTCTTTTGTCAACATCCTCTTTCTCATTCACATACACGGGGTTACTTCAAAGCTTTAGATGGTAATTACAGTCTCGAAAAGGCTTAAACACATTGCAGACCGTCAATTAGACGTCATTAAGGAATATACTCCATATAAGTCATTATACTTGCCTATATTGACTCTGCAAAGATAGTTGACTCCTCTAATTCATTTGGATTCGCATGTGAAGGATAATTAGAATTAGTAATGGTTTGCATATAGTCTGTGATGTTCAGAAACCTATTTAACTAAATCTAGCTGACTGGGGTTACTTCAAAGCTTTAGATGGCAATTACATTCTCGAAAAGGCTTAAACACATTGCAGACCATGAATTAGACGTAATGAAAACAAAAACTCAAACTCTCTGCATGGTCAGAAACCAAATAATAAAAATTAGGGTTTATAAGGTCCAATTTTCCAAAAGCACTATTCTGTCCTTGTATAAGCTCTCCATTTTAAGATTAATTACAATCTACATATCTTACAAATATAAGTTCTGGAAAAAGTTCAATTCATTAACATAAAACCAAGCACCCAAGTTCAGTCAGATTTGGGGAACGTGGTGGTACTTTGATTAGTTTTATACTTCTGTATAAATATTCTTTTGCATGCCAATTTTCTTGTTGGGGGTAACTACTTTGAATGCCATGTTTACCTGTTACATCTCATATATTAGTTATAAAAAGGTATTTGGAGAAACAACAGCATCCTCGAAGACTATAAAAAAGAGACGTTTTATACTAGCTATGCCAGGAATAATTTTGGGCCCTCTGCTTTCTCTTAGAATTCGTTAAAGTATCCTTTTGCAGTTCTTGTGGAATTGGTGGCGAAAATGTGGAACTATTAATAAGCAGATAAACCTTGGCTGCAGATCTATTGTACACATGTTACATTATATTTCAAACTTGAGTAAAAAGTACTCAAGTTATTTCGTAGTAGAATGCGGTTTTGATGCCATTTGCATTTCAATATTTTACTGATGTCTTTGTTTCATCACATAACTTATTTTCTTAAATTCAAATTGAAATTCTTTCTCGTCCTTAAAACCAACTTCACAAGAACCATTCTTGACGCAGTTTCTTCTAATTTGTATTTTAGGTAAGCTGACATCTGAAGAGCCCATGAAATCCAACTGTTCTTTACCTGCCTTGGTTGCTGAAGGAGAAAAAGATGGACTTGTGCTTGAATGCAAGCAAGAAACAGAAGCTGTGTATTCTTCACCGAATGCATCTGCATCTTCTGGTCACCATGGAGCTGTTAATCAAAAGCGAAAGGAAAAGAAAGGTGTCCCTGGCCAAATGAAGAAGTTGCAGAAGTTCTTCTGCCTCTGACTCGTTCTAGATCCACTCGTAATACATTACAAGCTCGACACGCTTCATTATTTATCATTTGAAATACATAGAGAAAAACTGCATGTAATGTTTCATAACATTTTGTCACCTGGATTATTGTTTTTCATTAACCATCACACATGTAAATATGTCCTTCATCAAACAAGTCATCAAGGTGTTTCCAATTATAGTTTTACACTTCTCAGTGAGCTAAATGATCTTATGAGAAATCATGGGCCTCAATGTCTAATGTTGCAACTTGAAAAATAGTTTAGATTTCTGGATTTGAAGCCCAGTAAGAAACACCTTCAGGCCTAACATCTACTAGTAATGTTTCTCATATCTAAATCATTAAATCAGAAATCAGTTTAGTTATAATAAAATTAGAAGTACTAAGAAGTACTCCATCCGTTTCAAATTACTTGTCCACTTTTATTTTTACGCGTATTTTAAGGTGCATTAACCGCATAACTCTTTTTATTATTTTTTAAATTTTTTTTTCTGAATAAAAATTTAAGATTCAAACTTTTATTCACAAAAAGAAAATTTGAAAAATAATCAACGGAACTATGTGGTCAATGCATCTTAAAATACGAGTAAAAGTCAAAATTAACAAGTAATTTGAAACGGAGAAACCGAGGGGTACTATTTAAATTTTATGAGGTCCAATCAAAACATCAAACATTCAGATCAGAGCAGTAGAGTATGACAGTACTAAGTGTTGTTATGGTTTATGAAAATCGGAAAGATGAGGTACTAATTTGTAATTTATTAATATAATTTTTAAAAATTAAATGTTTATCGGTAATTTATGAATAATTTATCGAATCAGTCAAATATTCTTATCCTGCTGAATTAATCCAAGCAATTAATTTATTCCGGTCAAACGACTTGTTCCCTGCAAGGAAGCAAGTAACATGTTAACTTAAACTCCGGTAGCCATTATCCATACTCCAATAATGTGCTCAGTCTTGTCTTCATTCGTTGTCAAATTTTTTATCCAACAACAGCTACACTCGTAGTCAAATATTTTGTACGCACAAATTTTTCCTTCAGGTCTTCTAAGCAAAACAAGAATAGTAGGCTAGTGATCACTAAATATTAAAGAACAACAATTGTGAAAAAAAATATATAATCTTTCTTAATAAGCAAAGTCATGTTTAAATGAAACACGATATTAAAGTATCAAAGTATCAAATTACCAAATTTTGGTACTAGATTATTATATAATATCTATTTTTCTAATTATATTATTATATAATATATTTTTTCCTAATTATATTATTATTCAACCAACTACTTACACGAATAGACTTCTATTCACATTTATTTTCTATTAGTTAGTGTTCATTCAATTAGTTATAAATGTACTTGAATTTTATTAAAACTCTATTAATAAGTGCAAAAAAAACAATACAACTATAATATAAAAAAAAAATACAGTACTAGGGTTATGTATTCTAATATTTTGGTTATATAATTATTTTTAAAATCTTATATTCTTAAATCACAACTACTAACATGAATTGACTTCTATTACCTGTAGACTTTGTTTTTTATTAGTTAGTGTTCATCCAAATCTTAATTTACTTTTAAATTGGAAATATTTAACAATAAAGAAATAATAATAAATGACTTTATTGATACTCGTATTATTTTACTTTAAACTGAAAATTATTGATTTAACGAGTGTATTTGGTAATTAAGTAATATCAGATAAACTATAGTGAAAAAAAAATTATCAAGTCATATTAAATAATATTTAATAATCTAAAATAATAAAGATGTTTGGTTCATAAGATAGTTATACAATTCATTTCAAAAAAGAATCCTAATAGTAACACGATACCGTGTTAGATTTTTGTAACAAGTAAAACTACTAATAGGTCTAGTGCAGAAGTAGAACTATAAGGTGAAATTTTGTAACTGCACGTAGGTTCAATTTATTTTAACTACATAATTTAATACCATTTATTTATTATATATTCTCATCAGATTTAATTCTTTACGATTATTAATTTGATTATTGATACTAAAATTTTAATTTCAATTCGTATTCGCAAGAGTATGATGTTTAATTCTCTACAATTACTAATTTAATATTTTTAATTTCAGACCCGTGTTTCGCACAGATTACCAACTAGTAAGTAAAGTAACTAAAAATATTGTAAAAAAATGAATGAAATTAGGATGAACGTCCGAGTTAATCTCTATGTAGTTTCCTTTTTCATATTTCATTGGAATTCTTGGAGTACATAAATATTCTGCAAATAAAATATAGCTTTAAATACTGTAAAATATATTATTGTTAGAGGAATTTCATAACAACACTAAATCGGAGGTGTGCTAAAATAGTAGAACAATTTGTGTATGAATGTGGCTGTTTGTAGGGGTTAGGGTAAAAATAGAGGGGTTGGATTCGGCAGGTGTCTCGATTTGTCTCGTTATATCGGGTGCCTTTTTCCAGGATGCCCGCGTTACCAATTTATATTGGATAAAGCCCACACAGTTCTGCGAAATTGTATTTATCCCTGAGAGATTTTACGAACTTGGGCCCTGATGGACCGGACCAAACCCTAGCTCATATGGGTTACTTGTCCTTCAAGAACTACGTGTGGGTACGTAGGCCTCTTATTACAAATGATCAACAGTTTGCAAAAGGAGATAATAAACGTATTTTCTCTAACATTCAAAGAATCTACGAATAAGATCAGTTACAAATTCCATCGGTTTCAATCGCGTGTTCTTCACGTTCTTAGCAAAATCAACGTATTTTGCTCCATGATTTCAACAAACCTCCAAAATATTGTTATACAAAATTCTTCCAACATTTGGTGTTAGAATGAGGGAAAATTAATTATTTGTGGAGGACAAATAATTTTCATACACAGATTAATACGGAGAGATTCTGGGTTTTACCGATACACACAAGTCGCTCTACTATTTCAGCAACCTCCGATTTCGTGTTGTTACGAAATTCCTCCAATAACACATATTATTATTCAAATGGTGTTCTGCAAATATCACTATTTTATTAAACATCTTGTGAATACTATATACATTGCCAAATATTTTATTCTACAGAACATGTTGATATTGCAGAACATACATATTCATGTTACAGAACATTTATATTGTACTTGTAAAATATAAAAGATTTGCAAGATTTTATTAAATTAATAATATTCATAAAACATGATTTACAAAATAATACTATATTTTACACGATATTTTATTTGCACAATATGAATAGATCGGAAAATTCAAATAAAATAGTGGACTCCATGAAACTAACTTTAAGCGTGAACGTCCACATGTCATGTAATCTAAAGTTAGCGTCGACAGAATAGACATCACTAGGAAACTTTCGAGTAATAATAATTAAAAAATTAGGGTTCCTACTTCCAACTAAGTGATGATTTGCCCACTCCTGTCTTGGCTTTTCATCCAACGTCCCGCCGAAAATATCCTACGGCTTGTCTGCGTTATCATCCTTAATCCCCGCCCCTCCCATGGGCCATGTTCCTTGATTTTGGCGGGAAAGTTGACGTCAACCCAAACACAGTTGTCTGCTACTCGCCTACTCCCCTTTTCGGTTTGCAAGTATTTTAAAATGCATGAAAAATATATTTATAGATACTCTCGCCATCTCATATTATGCGTCTTGTTTTGACTATTAGAGAGTCAACTTGATCAATATTTGATCACAAATTATGCATATTATATAATGGAGAAAATTTTAAAACTTATTTTATTAAAAAGTATATCCAATCCTGTTTAAAATCTATTTTTCAGTTTTTAAAAATAATTAATAGATCTTTTTTATTTATTGGTCAAAGTTTGGTCAAATTGATCATCCAATAGTTAAAGTAAGACACATAATATGAGATGGAGGAGTAATATTTTTCACTTTTTGTACTTTTTAAAAAATTATTAATTAAATATTTTTCGATGAAATCAAAAAGATCGGAAAAGCTTACCTATGAATACATTTTTCAAAAATATTTATCGAATTTTGTACCATGTACCTAAGTACACATAATAAACGTGAAAATTTATAAATTTAACTTATTTTGATTCACTTTTTTAGGTAGTGGTGGATTCCGCATGTAAAAATTACGTTCTTTTTTTTTAGTCAGGGTCTACATACTCATAGATGAATTGTATCGAATACAATAGCCGCAACAAGGGAATTTTTTCACTCGAGAAAGTTTATTTTCTAACCGAAGGTCATGCAAGATGTCCCCATAAATTTAGAAAACAAGAATTTAATGATTGAAAAGATAATACCCATAGAAGAAGTCAAATTTCTTTGATAGCTTCACGAGACTTCTTTACTCCCGAACCTTTATCCAAAACCTGCATCATAATACACAATAAATAGAATAAATCATAATTTAAAAACAAATACTATTATTTGTATAAATTACGACACTTATGAAAAAAAAGTAACAATATTATCAAAATTACATAAGATAATTTAACCAATAAAAATAATGTGCAGAGTAAAAGTTAAAATCTAACCAAAGGAGAAGATTCGTTTGGTTAGATACTTGAACACGAGTTTAATTATCCCTTATTTTGAAAACATGATTTATTGAATATTTAAATAAGCAAAAAAACTTACAATCTATTCAATTTATTTGTTAAAACGTAAGAGTATTAAAATACGTAATAGAAAATTTAAATATTAAAATACGTGAAAAAATCAAAATATTTATTTTTTGAGATCGAAGAAGTATAAGTACGTCATGTTCATGTTTCATATTAAATATCTAGAATATTCAAAATAACAGAAATCGAACTTAAAATTCCGGCGATCAGTTTATAAAATAAAATTTCATTTAAAGGGAAGGATAAATTAATTGGAATTGTTTTTAAAAAAATATGGATAGGTGAAGTGATGGTGCAGAAATACGACGACGAAACGAAGGGGCAGGTAGAGACATTAATGACAGGTGGGTCCCGTTTCTGAATTTTGCGTCCTTTTGGCTTCTTTCTCTTCTTTAACATTTTCTTTTTTCCGTTTCTCCCCGCGCTTTTGGACATCTATCCAACTATTTCATTTTAAATAATTTTGAGCTTTTTCTTTTTTTTTTTGTCAAGAGCTTTTTCTACTTTTAGATAGTTAAAATTCTTATAAATTATTATCATTTACGAAAATAATTTTCAAGAGAGCGATAATCAAAACGTCAATGTTGAATTTAAAATGATAAGATAAAACAGTCTTAGTACGTTGAAACCTAAGGGTACACACTAAGCGTTAATTTTTACGTGCTTAGCTGATTTTAATTGGTGAAATTTCTGTGTAGGCAAAATGTTCACTATTACTATTAAAATATGAAAATTAATTAAAATAAGGCAAACTTAAAAATTTAGCGATTAGTGTGTGTTATTAGACACATCATTGAAAAGTCGAAGATAAAAGCTTTTACGTTAAATTGTTCAGTCACATTAAGCTCCTCAATTTACGAAAAATATATAGAAAAAAAGAATTGATTCCAATCTATATTATTTAAACTCGAATTAACATTTAAATTACAAATTTATCGAAGACAGGCAAATTCAATAATTTTATTATTGAGAAATAAAGGAAAATATCTAGAAAATAAATTTGAAGTTTAAATAATAAATAGAAAAATTTATTTATCAGTTTCCATCCTAAAGCGGTACAATGATCGGCTTGCGTTTAACTTCTTTACGGTAAAATCAAAAAGATAAAAATATGTAGCCAAAAACATCCTCAATTACTATTTCTCGTCCCATTCTACGCCTTATGTTTTAAAATGTAATTTCAATTTTATACGTTTCAAAAATACTTAAATTTTTATGCTTCTATATAAATTAATTATATTAATTAAAAATTGATCAGTCCCCTCACTTACCTATTTTTCTTATTTTTTTTTCTAAATTACACTTTTTTTTTTAATTTCCGCACAGAACCCCAGTGTATAAATTTCAATGGAAGTAAGGGTGTAAACGCATTGTAAAAATTATAGAAGGACAAAATTGTCATTCGACATGTATTTTCCCTCAATTACTATTTCCTGTTCCATTCAACGCCTTATGTTTTGAGACGTACTTTCAATTTTATACGTTTCAAAAATACTTAAATTTTTATGCTTCTATATAAATTAATTACATATACTATATTAATTATATATATATTAAAAATTGATCAGTCCCCTCACTTACATATTTTTCTTATTTTTTTTTTAAATTACACTTTTTTTAATTTCCGCACAGAACCCCGCGTATAAATTTCAATGGAAGTAATGGAAGAAAAACACACACACAATACTGCATAATGGTCCGTAAAAACGCAAGATGAAACAGCCACCTTCCATGCCCACGTGTCTACCCTCCATTTGTTCATTCCTTTACCTCGGGATTCGCACCATCACTCCTCAACAAACACACTCTTGTCTCCTCTCTCTCTCTCTCTCTCTCTCTCTCTCTCTCTCAAGAAAAAACAAAGAACAGCTGTTTTTTCTCCCTCCTCAAACTTCAAATTTCCACACACTAACCCCACCAAAATCCAATCTTTTCAACACCCCCATTGTCCGATCTTCAAATGACTCAGTTCTTGCATAAAAATTGATGATTTTTTGATAAAAAAAACAGTGTAATATGATGGTTGAACAAGTGGAGAGTTACTGTTCACAACAGTTACAGAGTTGTGGGGACAGCAGTGAAGAAGAACTAACAGTTTTACCAAGACATACAAAGGTTGTTGTCACTGGTAATAATAGGACTAAGTCTGTGCTTGTTGGTCTTCATGGTGTTGTCAAGAAAGCTGTTGGTCTTGGTGGCTGGCATTGGCTGGTATAATACTTACATTTACACTATACATATGTTCTATATCTGTTCTTGAAGTTTATGTATGTGTTTGTTGATTTGTTGTATGGTGAATTTGGTTGATTTTGATCTTGTGTGTGTGTGTTTGTGTGTAATGCAGATTGGATTTTTTTGGGGGTTGAGTTTTATTTTGTTTTTTTGACAATGTGAGAATTTTGGGAGATGGGGTTTTGAAATCTGGGAGTTTAGTGATTGTTTGTTGAGATTTTGAATGTTATTTGCCTTGAAATATTGTGTTTTTTTTTTTTTTAATATGACATGATTGGTTACTGAATTTTCTGCTTAATTTGGATTCTGGAATCTGAGTTGCTCAGCATTTAATTTATCTGTGCCACTGCAGTGTTTAGTATCATGGCAGCTATAAAAATTGTTTCTTTCCTGCATTTGGGTTTTGTTTGAGTAGATCTATAGTGTGTGTGCGTGTGTGTGTATTCTGCTGTGTGATGACTGATGAGGTTTTCCATAATTTATAGCGTGTATAGGAATTTGCAGTTTCTTATTAAAGATTCAAAAATTTGTTCTATTCTTGTTTGATTAAATGGTTGGTTTCATTTTACTAGTTGTTAAGATATTTATCTATGCTGGTATAAATGTGGTTTTATGAACTGTAATGCTTATTCTTTGAGTGATTAATTGCTCACAATAGCTTTGCATCTGTTTCGTATAATTTCACTTCTAAAATCAAAGGTAGAAGAGGATTTTTGGGTCCAAATCATGGCTTGAAGCATCACAAGTAATTATTTCCTCAGCTAAAATAGGATGTTGGCTAAACAGCCATGAGCCATGTAGGTTACTGCATCATACCAGTATACCGTGCTGCGTTCTGGTCATAAGCTTGGTTTTGTGGAATCCTAAAACTTTACTGATATGATATGGTTGAATTCACATGTTTGTCCATATACTATATATATTTTGCATAATTTTTAACTATAACTTTTAGGCCAGCTGAAACAATATAAATTAGAAGTGTTGTC
>PHNY01290250.1:18662-37874 GCA_003724115.2 Anethum foeniculum | reverse complement strand
GTTCTATACTTGGATGCAAATATGCATAAATGCATACTTGGTTCTAAATTTGAAACTAGGGATGCATTTATGCATCCATGCCACATCATCAAGTAACCATAAATGGTATGTATAGTGGTGAACTTTAAATAGAATTTAGGAGAGAGGGATAAAAATTATTCAAATTTGGAATTATTTTGATGCATAATGCAACTAGCATTGGAGTTGAAGTTCTATTTTAGCAACAAAAAATACTTTTTGGTGTCAAATTATAGCAATAGCTATAGCTATTTTACATCTTTCATTGGACTTGCTCTAATGTATGGGCTAGAACATTCACAGACTTATGAATATACTCTACTAGCACATTATCAAAGTGCTTAAAAAAATCAACACAATCTGACACAATTTTGTAAAAAAATCAGCTGTTGAATCCTTCTTTGTAGAGGCAACCAAGCGATTTGAATTTGAAGATGATTTGGATGTATGTACTTGTTTTTATCCGACTGTTCTAAACAATCGACCATAGATGCGATCCCATGATAGCCTTCATCTCTGAATCAAACCCATAATAATCATGTTGATCTATAACCTCAGCCATGAAGAACATCAAAACAAAACCAAAACTCTCACAATGAAAGACTAACAAAACCCAAATAAATCGGGAACTTATTAAAAAAAAGACAAGATCTTGAATAAGAATACTAAAAAATAAAAGAATTAAGGTTTATCACCGGTAAAAAATCGATGAAAGCCCCCCTCAAAATCTTTACTGGAGGCCTAGGGTTTATGAGAGAGAGATTTGTTATTTTAATTAGCTTTCAAAGAATGATGCAGATAGGATTAATTTGTTTTATTTGTATCTCAACAACTTTAATATATTTGCACTTTATTTTGTACAGTAACAATAAAATAATTTATATAGTACAAAATTTAATGTGAGGGGTTAGAGTTGAACTTGAAATTGGTGTAATTTTTACACTATTTTGATGAAGAATTCACATTAAAATAAAAATAGTATGATACGTTGGAAATACCGTTAATAGTACACGTCCATTGACTTTAGTTACTCCCTCTGTCCCATTCAATTCTATACAGTTTCCTTTTTTGGGTGTCCCATTCATTTCTATACATTTCAAAAGTTACCAAAAGTGGTAAAGTTTTATAATATAAAAATCCAACTACATCCACTACTTTCCTCCATTACACCCATTTTATATATAAAATATTAACTGGTCCCACCACTTTACCCACTTTTCTTACTTTTTCTCCTTAAATTACACTTTTTCTTAACCTCCGTGCCCAAACCAAATGTATATATCTCACTGGGACGGAAGGAGTATAATATAAGTGCTAGGAGGTTGGAGTTTTATTTTTTTATTGCACTCTTCTTTGAAGCCGTCATGTATTGTATTCCCCGATTTTCAGCTGAGCATCACCGATTCATTTGTATAACATTAAATTTGTAAATTTAAAATTGAGCCACCGTCTTCATTTCTTTTCCGGTAAAGCCGCTTAAGATCTAATATAACTCACTGAAAGTATAATATAGTATATGATTTGATTGTCCTTCACAAAAAAAATTTATCCTCTCACTAAACTAATGAAGATGTAAAAGTATAAATTTTCTATTAAAAAATGATCAACGATAAGATGACAACTTATTATTTGAAACGTTTTCGGAAACACTTTTACAAACTCTAACAATTTCCGTTGAAATAACCAACATAGCACATTGCCCCTCCACCGCAAATACAATCAAACTTCTAATCTCTGTAATACTATATCAGAAAGTAAAGTAATAATATAATTTTTCAAAAAATCAAAAAGCAGTTATAATAAATTGAATTAAAAAAGGGGTAGTAATATCTTAAAATTGGAGGAAAGGTAATGATTTGTTTTTAAGTTAAAAGGAACACAAATCATAATATATGTAAGTTTCTTAAAAGAGCATGGAGTGTTAGATAACTTCTTAGAAAGAGGTCCTGCTATATGTCCAAAAATAAATTCGTGCAAATTCGGTCTATAATAATATAATTCAAAAAATAAAAAATGTACTGAAAAATGGATTTCCATTCAACATATAACTTTTACATATGAGAAGTTGTAGGAATGAATTAATTCCATCAACTCTGTACACATGTCTTACAAACTAAATGACCTCACCTTAACAAAAACAAAGTACCTTAACATTTTCTAAGGTTCAAACTTGATATATACACACACCAATCAAATACAATCACTTCATTTTGTTTTCTTGTCTTTTGGTTGCATTTCATCTTTTTACCTTTCCATATCAATTGGTCCCCCTGACTTTCCTACCTGAAGAAAACTTTTTGACCCCTGAAATTTATTTTCCTTCGGAGCTTCAACATCGAATTCTTCTTCTTGTTCTGTAAACTTCGTGAGCGACTCGTACTCGACTTTCTCGGGATAAAATTTAAGTGACATTATATAAACCGTCACAGCGAAAACCGTAACGCCAATTATGTACCAGCTAAATTCGATATTCACTAGTGCTTTTGCACGGTGCAGAGCTTCATTATCGTGGCATCGAACAACTTGATGGCCATCTTCGAAATTCAAGAAGCAACCCTTAGGGATAAGTTGGGGAATCCATAGCATGAATCCCATGACCATTAGCCAGACACCTTGAAATAATATACTTAATGACCTAACAAAGCTAATTATGAAACTCTGAGGGTAGTTGATGCCAAGCAGAGTAGTGGCTAAACAGAGAAGTATAACAATTTGTAGAAGCTTATGGTATTGGCCTTCAACTCCCATGTGATCAGCTGAGTGAAGATGGAAAACAAGAAGTTGCTGGCTAAACGCTACACAGCCTAGAAGTTGCGTAAGGCCATATTTCGTTTTCGTTTCGATTTTATCTAGCCAAATCGAGAAAAATGCGTAAATGAAGAATGTTAGTGAAATGGAAGCGTGCTCGAAGTTGTGAAGATGGTTGGAAGGAATAGTGCCATCAGTGTCGAATGGCTGATGGCGATCCGGACCGATGAAAAGCTCCATTGCTATGGACATAGTGCAGCCAGCCATGATCAAGAAAAGCTCTGAGTACCTGTGTTTTGAAGTAGGGAACCATGGTAAAGAAGTGTAGGAGTTTGGATAAAGAGCATGGAGTTTGATGTGGTTAAAAAGATGCCATAGCCCAATAACAAAGAAACCAAAGCCAGGTGCTACATGCCCTACTAATGTGCCCATTTTTCACTTATGAAATGCTTAAAAACCAGTACTAATCAAGAACCCTTGTAAATTTTTTGAGGTGACAAAGGATGGGAAAAGAGATGACTTATATAAGGTGGGATTAAGGAAGCTTTGAAACTCTGGAGACTTCTATTATAAGTTGAAAGTTTGAATAATTTGACAGAATTAACCAAATGGTGGCTTGGATAATGAAGTTGTGTAAGTTTTTGACTATTGATTTCTTGGGAAGAACTTATTAGCTAAGAGATGAGGTAACACTTTGCTTGTGTATCTAGAATCTTGGGTGCCAATCTGGTGAGGCTGCGTGTGTTTCTTGTGTTTTAGATACAAAGTATGTTTAGAACTGTCTAACTTTAATATATGCATATATTTAGGGTTAATGTATAACACTTGATTTTAGCAGAAACACACATGTTACATGTAGGTATGCATGTTTAACATTTTATTTGGGTAAGAACTTCTTGAACTTGATAGAACAATTTAGATTGTGCCTTAATTTAACAAAGTTGAGAACCGTACGAAAGTAAATTGCAAGTAAAAATATGAGTTCATTTAACAAGTTTATATTTCCAGATATACAAGTTCATTTCGTAATTAAGTTTATATTTTCAAAAATATGTTGTTTAGTTATTTACGTATTATATTCGTGTATTATATTCGTATATGTAATATTTGATATCATTTTAAACAAGAGCATACGATTTTATTTAGAATAAGAATTCAGGATTGAATTCTTCTTCGAAGTGTTTATAAAATCAAATTTTTACCGTCATCACTTAAATTCGTAACAAAGTATATCAAATCTTAGTTATTTATCGTAAATTGATTAAAAAAATTAGCAATTTGATATATTTTAACGGGATTTGTTTGTAAAAAAATTTCATAAACTCTAATTCTAGATGATGTGAAATATCATTATACTAATCGTGCACTCGACACACATTTTAAGGTTCTTATAAAATATAGTTCCATAATTTTTTTTTAAAATTTTCTTTTTCTGAATAAAAGTTAAACTATTATATTTTTATACAGAAAAAAAATTTCAAAACAATTTATAAAATTATATTTTTTATAAGTCTTAAAATACATGTCAAGCACTCCCTCCGGCATAAACAACCTGGACGGAGGGAGTACCTTCCTTGGCATTTTGACCTACAAACTCAGCCACCGCTGAATTCTAATCACATTCTCCACATACATCAGCTTTACCGTCAAGAGTATGAGTTTGACAAGGAGTCTCTTCAAAAGAAAATGAGAAATGACCTTTTTAGTATTATCTATAATTATAATACCTATTAAAGAATATTTTTAAAAAATAAGTACGGTCTTTTTAACACCAAAAAACAAAATATATTGTTTTGGTGTTATGAGCTTGGTCCTCCCTCGGTCCATTTCAATTCTTATCATTTTCTATTTTGGGATGTCCCATCCAATTCTTTACATTTCAAAACTTTCCTAAAATAGTAAAGTTTTAATAATTTAAAAATTTTAATGGACCCATTTCTTCCCACTAACTTTCACTATTTTTCTAATCAATTACTTAAATATTAATAGGTCACACCACTTTACCCACTTTTCTAACACTTTCTAATACTTTACTCTTATTTCTTGGTCTCCGTGTCCAATCCAAATGATAACAAATCGATTGGACGGAGGGAGTATAGTACAGGATCCCCAAATTTAGAGCATATTTCATTAAAACCTTGAAAGAGATTCAATCGGGACAAACCCCCAACTGATCATGCAACCAGGTTGAAAAACAAATAAACGAGCTAAATAATTAGCTGCTTTGTTTCCCGATTGCTTATCTAACTGGATACAAATATTCTGAAAATTACAAATGAAGATAATGGCTTCCCGAGTAATCCAACCTGCATCTCCCTTGAAAACAGTAGCTTCACAATTGACCCTCACATGATAATGCAATGTTCAGAGTACTCTGTTGGAGACCTCATGTTATGAACAAATATTTTTTGTGAGAGGTGAGCACATGCGATTTTCACTACCTTTCCAAACACACCCCAGCTATCTACCTGCCGGACACCAGCTATAAATCTGCCGAAAGTGTTGTTGATGCGTGATATCCAGATCTCCCAATACATCATAAAATTCATTTTCAAATCAACCATCACATCGCATAAAGCGAGACACATAGCACAAATCGAGACAATCAAACACACAAATACTGACTCAAACAGAACAAAATAAATATTATTATATAATCCGAGCTTTTAACCTTAGTAGATCTAAATACTAAAGTGAAGAATCTCGATATATATTAAAAGATAACTAAAAATAAGAGAAAGAGTGTTGTGTGAATGAGAAACGGTGATGAAGATAGAGATGAAGACGGGTAGAAGGAGTGAAGAAGAAGATGGGACGGCTAGAGTTAGGGAAGATGAGGCGGCTAACTCTCGTGAGAGAAAAAGGAAACAATATAGTACATGATTTTAAGCATGGAGACACGTTATAAAATAGTTAATCTATGTGAAGCAGACCACCACATGACTAATCTCTAATCTATACTTACTAAACTGTAATAATCGGAATAGGGTATAATTTGGTTCAACCTCCATTTTAGTTGTCCCCTTTCATGATTATCGGATCTTCTTAATCAAATGATCAAATCGTTAGATTTAAATATGAAAATAATGCACCACACAAGCTCACATGTTTAGAAAGGTTCAAATAAGTTCCCAGGTTCAAATACCACCAACAAAAAACATTATCCAACTATTAAAATAATACATTAATCAAACTCTTAGGTTCGAATCACACCAACAACAAATATTTATATTATTATTTATAAAGTATTAATATATCATGTCTCAATCATATACTATTTTATATTATTTGATCTTCTCATAAAATTATAAGCATTCAAGTTAGAATAATATTCATAAAATTATTAATTTATTATTTAATTATTTTTATTATATTTTTATTAATTTTTTATATATTATAAATATTAAAGAAACCCGTGCATCGCACGGGTGTAACCTAGTAAAATTAATAAACAGTAACTTAAGTGTATCCCATGGGTTAGTAAACCAACCGTGTCGAATTTTTGGTTATTGAGTTCTAGTTCGAGTTTTTTTAAGCGAGTTGTTTAGCCAAACTCTATTATTTTACCATCAATTTCTACTGTTTGAACTCGAACTCGTTAAAAATTGAGTTGAGTTTTAACAAGTTCAAGTTGTTCACGAACATTTCGAGTCGAGTTCGAGTTGGTCAGTAAAATTTTTACAAAAGATCATTTTAAACATACTTTTTCACTATTTTGTGTATGTTTTTATTTAATTTTGTGAATAATAAAAGATTAGATAATTAGTAATTGATCTATAATCTACATATTACTAAATTCATGTATTGTAATATTATTTATATAAATAAAACAACTTTTTTATGTATATAATTGATTGAGTCGAGTTTTATCGAGTCAATCTTGAGTCGAGTTCTAGTCGGCCACTTATAAAACTCGGATAGACTCGATAAACTTAATAAATATCTTTTTTTTGTTCAAAATCGAGCTCTATTTTTTAATGAGTCGAGTTGAGTTAAACGAATCGAGTCGAATTTAACGATCAGCTCGAATCGTTTATAGCCCTAGTATCACATAATCTAATCAAATGATGAACCTAAAATGAACCGCATGATCTGGTTGCATTTAATTGAACTTAGTTATAAATCGCAAGATCGGGTTGCATTTAGTTGTTTTATATAAAATCGTATTTTGATAAAAATATTTAAACAATCGTATTTTTACAAATAAAAAATTGGAATACATTCAAAATCTTTTATTTTTATGTAAAACTTCGAATTGTATGTGGCTTGAGATATAGGCAATTTTCTTCACTTTCCCTTATAATTTTCCGGGAAACAACCTGTGTGGCCTGTATCAAATGGCAGAAACTTCTTTAGCTCTCTGCTTCTCTTCTCCCACCTCCTTTCTCTCTCCTCTTTCTCTCTCTAAACAAACCACTTTCTCCTCTTCATCTAAACTTTATCTTCCCACTTTGCATTCTTCATCTTCTCGTTGTGTCCGTTTCTCAACCAGAGCTTCTTCTGATTCGGGTGGACCCCACTTTGGATTCTATCCCTGGGATCATTCTTCTGGCTCCGACCCGGGTATTTATTTATTTATTTATTTTTATCTCATTTTTTTTATGTTTTGTAATGAATTATATGTGTGTTTGTGTTTTGTGTGTTTTATGGGACTTTGTGTCTGATTTTCATGTACTATGTCTTAATTTTAAGTGCTTGTCTGATCAATGGTTGTTGTTTGTTGGAGTTGTGTTTGCTTAGCAGGACATAGTTTACGAGAATTAATCTGATTATATAATATCACATTTGATTATATTTGACAATTTTTTAGAACAAATATAAATGTTACTTAAAAAAGTGATTGATGTTTCTCTGGATTGTTTATGTTTGTCTTCTGTAATCTTTGTACATTGTATAATCGTAAAGATATTAGCAAGGATATGGTTTTCTTTGCTTCGGTTTAATTGTTTATGCTATACATTGTTTCCACTTTGCAATGTGCAATTTAGACAATCTAAGCTTGAGTAAGTATTGGTTTAAGAACTTAAGTCTGTTAAAAGGCCTTTATTACGTGAGAATGTCTGCCTCATAGTGTATGTAACTCTTTTCGTATCGTTTTTCCAAGTATTTGAGGTTTGTTCATTTAATTTGTGCTCTTCTTAGTTTATTTTAATTATAGCAACAAAAGTTGGTTGTTTGTGAATAAATCAAATAGTTTATTAATGCGGTTGGCGAAGTTTTTATCCGCTTTCCATAATTATTAGGTGGTTTGTTAACATATTAATTTGGCTCTTTTCATGATTATGGTAACAGGCGTTGAATGGGTTTCAGAAGAAAGAGTTACACTTTTCACAGCTGATGGACTTGTTCAAATAGGTGGATCCCTGGTCCCTAAACGTGTCTCTTCTTCAGATGTATGTCCAACTTTCATTTTGAGTAACAGTTATTAGTATTATAGTATTTCTCACTGTCATTGATAAGAAACAATATATTAAATTTTTTGCTATCATAATAAAATAGGTATATAAAATGTTGCATTTGTATCTATGAAACTCTGAAGAGTGTAGACAAATTTCAATTATATTCTAAAGACTTATCGCTGACGGTATAAGACTATTAGGAATTAGAGCCAGTTTAATACTGACAGACCATTGTGATTATTCACCAAGAAATAGGTGTATTGAAGACAGAACACATCTTTGTGTGATATCTCGAACTTGTGACCATTTAAAATGGGATAGTAGTTAAGTTAAGATACTTCATTTTGTGTAGAAAGGGAGGATTATTATTATTTATTCTTGTTTCTCTTTTAGAATTTATCTAATTTTATTGAGCTCAGTTAGTACTAAGCTTGTAGTGATATCAAATAATACAATTATACATGCGCAAGCATCCTTGCTTACATGAAACTTGGGTTTTTGATTGGGCAGTAAAATTGGCAAGTTTCGTAAGGAACAGTAAAATCAAACTTCAATGATTCTGCTTCCGGAATTAAGTTAAATTTTTGTTGTAATGATGATGCCTAAAATTGCACTCTTAGCTTTGAACTTATTGGCTTTATCAACTTGTCATTTTAAGAAAGATGATGTAAGTGCTGACCAGCGTATTAGCTACAATGGTCTATCTTTTGAATGCAGAGGAACCAAGGGAAAGGAAAGACTCCTCAAAGATTTCAACGCTTTCAAGAGAGTAACTACATGGATCCAGCTCAAGGGCTATGTTTGGGTGCACTCTTTGATATTGCAGCAACAAATGTAAGACCTGCTTGGCTATTTTAGTAATGAATTTGTAATTTTTCGAAGGTTTATTAATTTATTTAGTCAAGAATTTGTTGTTGTAGGGGCTAGATACGGGAAGAAGGCTTTGTATTATCGGCTTCTGCCGTTCCATTGAGATGCTTAGTGATGTTGTGGAGGACACTGTTCTGGAGCATGGTGGCGAGGTATGCTGGCTTCTTCTGTTTTTGTATTAAGTTATATAAATGGATTATGTAATTGCTGGAAAACCTTCCATAGCCATGCCTTTATTAATGGAAATGAAATCTTATAACAGCCGTAAATTATCAGTGTAACCCTACTCCTATTTTGGCACTCATTATATATTGGGGATTGAGACAGATTTCTGTCAATTAAAGGCAAGAAAGTGAATATATAAATGTGTACAACTAGCTTTGTAGCGGCTGATTTAGTTATGTGCTTCTAGGATAAGCAAATTTTGGTGATGGGATACAGTTCATGAAAGAATTATGCAAATTGTGGATGGTTGAGCAGCATTCTCTCTTTGTGTGTGTGTCTTGCTCGTGCCGAACTTTTTTGTCATTCTTTTTCACCGGTAGCTGTAGTATTTAGTACCCTAATTTTTTATTCTCGTTCTTTATCTTTCTGTAACTTAATGGTCAGCCCTCTAATACTTTAGGCTAATTACAGAAATATAAATACTCACACTCGCTTAAAGCAAGATCACTGTTGATGCTAAAATGGCTATAGCTATTTCTATATTTCGACTCCGAGAGTGGTTTTTGGTGCAAAAATAGAATTTAAATGCTAATGCTAACAAGGGTATAGCTATTGTTATGTGTAAGTTTGGAACTCATGCAACGAAGATATTTCCTTCTTTTCTTTTTCTATTAGAAAATGACGTGTCAAGTAAGGCTATAGCCAGATTTGGTTGTGTATTTAGAACCAATTTACCATTGATGCATTTTGACAATCAACTATAACTATGTATTGGAGCGATCATTTTGCAAATGCATTCATGATTCAACTAGATTGTGTCTATGTAGCAGACTTTCTCTTATGAGTCACTAGTGTGAACCAGCCAATACTTTAGAAACTCACCAAACTAACACTGCCATTACCTATCGAGATAGTGCAATACATATATTCTTACAAGAGCTTTCACTTATATCAATAAGATTTGATGGCACAAGGTCGGTGCAACTAAGACTTAGTTCAAATCGTTGGTGAGGTGCTGTGCACATGATTCTATAGTTGGTAAATCTAACAATGATTAATAATTGTATATGTTTTTTATTTATCTTGACACTGCGTTAAGGTGCAGTGTAACATCATACTCGATCCATTTGGCGTGTCCTCGTATATCTGTTGTAACCATAGGTGATAGGTGAATTGAACCTACATATTGGGTAAAAATTGATAGGTTATTTTCAAAAAAATACACTTAATTTTTTCTCACGCACCTGCTCAATAAAAATTTTAATCAAATATTCAAATAGAATAATTCAAATAAAAATAAAAAGAACCCAAGTTACCAAAAATAATGTACTAAATTCTTTTTAAAAGATCAAAACACATACTGAAAAACGGTAAAAGGTAAAATATTTTTCGTGAATATGAATATAGTACTTTTTAATTTATTACTATCTTTAATTTATTTTAATATGTTTATTAACAGAAGATACTATATCACTAAAAAATATTTCTGGGCGCTAGTATCCTTGTCAATTATGATACCATTAAGGCCTTAAACTTGTACGTATACATGGGGCGCTAGATTAACGCTACGTGAATAGACTGTAGACATAAACCATGTACCCGCATCAGAAGTACTGGTACATGCGAGTTATTTAAGTATGATAAGTCTATTCCTTAAAAAACAAATGAGGATGAAACCTACGGTCATAATGTGATGATTAAAAACCGACTAGTCCCAACGTAGTGTGAAGATAATAATATGTACAGTTATTAATCATTGTTTAATTACCTACTTTAGAATCATGTGCACAACACCTCACCAAAAAAACTGAACTGAGTCTTAGTTGTACCGAACTTGTGCCATCAAATCCTATTGATAGAAGTGAAAGCTCTTGTAAAAATATATGTATTGCACTATCTTGATAGGTTTTGACTTTTGATGCACCTAGTTGCCTTGTCCATACTATATTAGAGGAACACCGCCTTTCATTTTTCTTTTTCTTCTGGTCAGGCACCACCTTAACCTTACAAAACATGTGGGTAGGAAGTGCTTGGACAAGACCCCATTGGTACCCCTCCGATACCAACATTATGGTAGTTTTGGTCAACTGATTGCACTTTCTTTTTGTGTAGGTTCTTTCATGATTTCAGTTGATTACTCTCTTGTAAATCAACAAACCTTTTCTTCCACTCATTTTTCAGTTCTAACTCAAAAGGAGGAATAATGTTGAGATATATATTGTGGATGCTATAGAACTAAAAACTTTTCCCATTGGAAAGAATTTCTTTCTTAGGATTTTAATGTTTGTTATTATAAAATTTAATTCGAATGTAGGAAGTTACTATGGAGATCGTGACTGTTACGTGGTTAACCTCTGGTAAACCACTTAGTTACTAGGATTATACTTAGTAAATGAAAGCTTTCACCGACCGACTCAATGAGGATCCCTAATCTTTTTGGGGAAAAGAACTAGAAAGGAACGTGTCCTTATCCACCAAGGCCACAACCATTTTGATATCCTCTTTCTTGATTCAAAAGAAAAGGGGATCCTAAGTCCAAGCTAAAGTTGGCTTGTCTCATCCAGGCTCTGGGAGGTGAGAAGAATTGAGAACAAAGTTGCAAACGAACTTCTACACTTGCTTATATGTCCTGTCCGGGAGAGCTCGTGGCGGAGCATTTGGCAATGTAGTCATGGCGGTTGATAACATGTTAAAGGAGGGCCTTATATCATTGGATGAATGAAGTGAATGAAGATTTTCCTTCCTCTTGCTAATTACCAATAAACTACTTAACCACTAGTGAGTAGTCAAAGACCAATTGGATGGTAAGTGAGAGGTAGAGATGAGGCAAAAGTCATAATCTTGTTCAAGGGGAACAGTAGGAGTTCTGAACGTGTCAATGTTATAATTATTCTTCTTTGTCTTCAGATGAGTAGCTCATACAAATTGTTCGAATATCCTTTACGTTTGAGTGCAAGCATGTAGGCCTATTTTGACCTGAAAAATACTGCCTTGTATTGAGACAAGGTATTTGTCATAGTGAATTTGAAGTCTTTTCCGATTGTAGTTTCTGAAGTTGAAATAAAATTTTAATTTTCATAATTAAATTTTAGCCACAAATCCCCAAACCTTTTAACATCTAATGACCTTGCTACCTCCAACAGTGTGTCCAGAAACTAGTTCTTTAAAGAAAAAAAGAAAGTGCAAAGAATGATGATTAACATTAACCTTTTTCTACATCTTGAATTTGCATGTTCTGGGGAAGGAAAACAAAAGGAAGCTAAGGAATTAGGATTAAGCTCTTCATATAGTTGTCTCCAAAATTTTCGTCATACATTTGGAAAGGTCGAGAGCTGGAAAATAATTCACTTTACATTTCTTTCTTTACTTCAACAAATATGGGAACATAATGTTCGCTCTTGGAAGTAGGAAAATAGCCACCGGATTTGTAGGATTTTGCAGGCCTGGGCCTAAGCCTGGTATTTGTTTTGGTTTCAAGAAATGAAATGCAGTCATAAAATTAATAAATGCCTTGCCTACATTAGTGGCATGATCAGAACTTGGAAAATTTTGTGTTGACAATACATACACCAGGTACAAATATGACACTACACTACTGATGACTTTACTGAAGAATTAATAAATCTCATTTAGCCGACAAATGACTATATATGATTAGATAAATTACCATATTTATTAGTGATCAGTTGTGACATGATTTTATACTTCTCTTTGAAGTGATTTGATTTCTTCAACCTAGTCTCTCTTCCCCTTCTCTGTGAACTTAGTGTTTTCCATATTATATGATATCTTTGTTGAAATTTCTTGGTATTTATTAATTTGAATTATCAGAACAAAGTTAGCATGGACCGAGTCTTTAGCTATTGTATTGTATTGACAATGTAAACACCATATACTATTTAGGACTGAGTTCTTAAACATCATTATTTGAATTCTTTAAAATCATTTTTATATGTTATATAAATTCCTTAATTTTATAAACTCATATATTTTATCCAAATATATATTTCAACCTTTTTTTTTGCATACTATCTATGCCTCTCTTTTTACAATTCCAAATTTATTTTAGCCCATTATAATAATTATTCTATATGTAATTGCACTTTATAATCAATCTTTTTTTAATCTAACCATGTATTTCAACCTATTTACATTTTTTTAATCCAATTAGGTTTTATATACTATCTAGGTTTCTAATATATCATTTCTTAAATCATCTTTTTTTACACATGAGTACATATTTTAACCCAATTATCGGAACCTGTCTATATGGACTGACCACATGACTACCAAAAATCCTGACTCAGATTTTAGTAGATATAATGACCTTTTCTGTGCGTATCTATTGGGTTGAGAATTTGACTAGATTGTATGTGTATGACCTTTATTTAGTGGATTCATTCTAGCAGTTAATACTCATGACCAATATAGAAGTCTATTCTGAAAAAAAATAAAATTATTACAATTAATTTGGTGAATTTTGCAGATAATTTAATGAAAGAATAGAATCTAATAATAAGCTAATAGAAGGACAAAGGAAGATCTCCAGTTTAGCTATGATCATTCTAGACGTGTTTGATGGAAACATCTATCAACTTTAGGTAGTAACAATGGAGGCATACATGGAGCTTTGGATTTTTAGTATGCTGTAGAAAAAGACTACAAAATTTCAACACTTCTAGAAGATCCTACCATGGCACAAATGAAACTTAATAAAAAAATAAAGACAAAGAATTTAGTTGGCAACGTCTTGTGTGTTTGCAGTCTTCACAATCAATATATTTAGCTAGCTAGTATCTTAAAAAGAATATCGGTGAGATGAGAAAATTATCAGAATCACAGTCCTTTATTTAATTAGTGAATTTGAACTTTAAATAGGAAAGATCTTGAATGATCACAAGAGTATGTCTGACAGACTTTCTGGCATTGCCAATAAAGTAAAGACTATTAGGACCTGTATTTTAAAATAATTGTACAAATAATTCGTGGTACTTGTTGCATATGAAGATATCCAAGATCTTTTGAAATTATTTCGTAAGGTTTAATCAGTGCACTACAAGCACCAAAGACAAAACACTTATATTCAAAAACTACCAAACACAAAGTGTTGCTGGGGGCATGATATCAAGTCTAACAAGTGTGGACAACTTGAACATCTAATGAATTATACAGTCAGGAAGACAAAGGTGCTACTATTGTAGACCATGAAGATGATCTTTTTTTTTTCTATTAACATAATAATGGTAATAAACAATACTAATGAAGGGAGGAGTGTTGAAAGATCTCTTGCTATTTTAGAAATTCGAATTATCTAAATAATTGGTCAACAAAGACCGAGTTGGCTTAGCAGGTAGGGACTATCTTTTTAAGTCAAATTTGGAAAATTATTGTTTTTTGCTTTGAATGTCTTTAAAATTTCTTGTGATATTCGATTTGAGCTTGTTGAACAACCAGCTATTTGTTAGCCGTATCTATTAACAGAAAATTATAGTGTTAAAATTAAGTAAAAGATTGCAGCGGTCGCAGTGTAGGTTTTGAGAAAGCTCCAACATTCCAGTGGGTCTAATTTGTGTATTTTACTGTTGACCAGGTTGTAACTGCAGAAAAGGCGAGCAAAGGCGGTTTGCATGAAAAGCTAAAAATGACAGTTGCAGTGCCACTACTTTGGGGAGTTCCTCCAGTTTCAGAAACACTCCATCTCGCAGTCCGTAGCGGTGGGGGAATTGTTGATAAGGTCTTTTGGCAATGGGACTTCTTGTAAATAAATTGCCTAACACCCCCTTTGTCAATGCCTTCTGTATATAACTTGTAATTGTTGTAATCAGTGTACCTAACAATACTGTAATTATCTGTACATATACTCAATTTTTATATTGTATATTCGATATTTCATGTGTTCTTCCATCTATTTCATGGTATTGTTGATGTCATTAACAAAAGTAATAAAATTTCAAGAAGTGATATAAGTTGGCAGAAATTTATGTTTGTTTGGCAAGGGAAAAGAACCTGCTCTGCTGTCAAATTCTGAGCATTAGTCTTGTATAAAATTTGGTTCTATGTGGCTAATGTTTGACTTGTATATTCTCCTCAGTACATGTACAGTGTTTTGGGGGGTTCTGAAGATCATACTTGACCAAACAGTCAAAATTTTCTTGTTGATCTTCTAAAATATCTACCGTCACCTTTACATGGCAAGTGTAGTTGGCATGGGAGTACAACCTGAACCAAGCAGAACCTTGAATCTCAAATTTCTTCTTTGCCATGTGACAAATATTAAAGAAATCTCTCCTTCAGTTTTGATGTTGATGATCAAGGTGGCATCCACTATAAAAAAATTCCTCACCCAGTACATAAATTTCATGTCCTGCATCAGCAGATTTCGATAAAGTTAACTATATCTCCGATATGAAACACTACAAAATACAATTATCGACAAAAATAGATAGATTTCGATAGAGGTAACGATATCTAACACGATCTGAAACATTACAAAATACAATTATCGGACAAAATTAGATAATGACGCGAACATAATTCAATTAAAATCAATTTATGAGAAATGAGACAATTGGCTTTCAAGAACCAGTAACAAATAAAGCATGAAAAGATCTTGTTGATTTTAATAGTCATATTATCTGACAAATAAAAGTACAAAGAGAATAATTATTTTTGGATTAGTAGGTGAACTAGGTGCAACACCTTTTGACCTTTCTGGGTTTCTTAAGAAAAGACACTCTTAAAAGTCCTTAACCCAAAAGTTTAGCCATAGGACACTGATTTTACATAATACTATGTGCAAATAGCTGTCAACACCAAAATTCATGCTTCAAAAGGTCAATGGATTCATGTTTCAAGTGCTAGGTTTGTTTTGTTTTCTTCACATTGGCCAAACAGCACAACAAAATCAATCATGCCTGTATATCAGAAATGTCGTATGTCTTCGTTCAGATATTACTCCCTCCGTCCCACAATACAAGTCTCTTTTGAAAAAATTACGCATATTAAGAAATCATTAATTTGATAATGTTTTTCCACTCATACCCCTCATAAATGAATGAATGTAGACTCTTACTCAACCCTCATTAAATGTTATACAACTTTCAAGAAAGCTAATTTTGAAATAATGTCATTATATTTGCATTGGAAAGGAAAAGTGGACATGTATTATGGGAAAAAAAAAATTTCAAAAGAGACTAGTATTGTGGGACGGAGGGAGTAATTATTACGTACTCACTTAACTTAGCCGAGCAAATAAATTTTAATATGAATACATGACAGGTACATTTATAATTACACAACTTGATTAAAAAAAGTTGCAAATCTACTATCAAAATAGATTATATTCTCATATAACTCGCCTAAAGACATATTTACGGGCATTTTTCTTTTTATAGATTATAAGTCCATCATTTGTATTATTAACATCGCATAGTACACATATCTTGTCATTTTCTCTTTTGTAGATTATAAATTTATCATTTGTATTACTAACTTCGCATAGTCCCATTGTAGCTGATCATCCGGAAAAGACCAGCTACACAGATCTTCTACAGTACTGCTCATAATTTTTTTAAACTAATAAAAATTTTAGTCATTACGAAAAAATTGATATTGGAGTAGACAACCAGAATGCAGATTCAAATCGGAAAACGAGAGCGCGAGTAAGAGTAAATAATTTCTCAACTCTTGAATATTACAAGTACTTTTTTAGAATATTAACGAACAAAAATATTATACCGAACAAGAGTATTATACCATATCATGTCACACGCAGTTCTCGCAATGTATTATGCTTTCCCACGAGGATTCTCATTTCTCCACCCCATGCCTTGAGCCTTCCTACCATCTTTTCCTCTTTCTTGAAAAAGATCAGCTTTCTGAATCTTTGTTTCCAAAGTTAGACAATTTATAATGAATTATCCTCATAAGAAAAGGATCTCTTCTCTGGCTGCTCACATGTACAGCCAAATTAATCCATAAAAAACCCAGATATTAAATTAATCAAATGCTGCTTCATCACAGCAGCTCATACTGGATTACTCATAATCACTAATTTAATTAACATTACATTATAATTAATTAATTTACGTGCATTGTCCGACGTATATGATTACGATTTTACACGAAATTTCAACCTCGATCGATGTCGATTTTGGATTCGAGCGCCTGTTGGTATTTTAAAATCTTGATTTACTGTAAAGGCGGTGGCTTTGTTGAACTTGGAAGAGACTATTAGGGTAATTAGACGTTAATCAAGGTTTAGAACCGTAATTTGAAGTCACAAAACTCCAAGTTCTTGAGTTCTCACGTTGCGTTTGTTCAGATTCACACGGTATATAATAAACAGGCATGCATAGAATTTATTAAAGAAAAGAGGACTCGAGGAGAGTGTGTATTAGAATAATGGGAATGTTTGTTAGCTCTTTGTTTTATTAACCCTCTAGACATGTACTTTAAGTTTGCATTCTGAAATCAGATATGAAAGTTTGCATTATGAAATCAGATATGAGTTTCGTTTATTCAAACTTCATACTTCATAACTAATAAGTTTCGTTTATTCAAACTTCATACTCCATACTCCATAATTAAGTGTTCGGTTATACATTAGCACACCTATAAGATATAAAAATTAACATATCGATGTTAGGTGTTACTTATTAACAACTAAGTGTTCGATTGTACATTAGCACACCTATAAGATATAAAAATTAACATATCGATGTTAGGTGTTATTTATCAACAGTCATATAATTTCGGTATAAACATGCATATACTTAAACACTGATATATCAAACAATCAACCAAACATAATCAGTATATACGCCGTATAATGCATGCACATACACGAAATGCTAATCCTCTTCCATAAATCGGCAGCTTATTGGAATGTGATATTTGGACAAAATCCTTCAAAATCTGATAAAATTATAAAAACGCCAAAAACACCATCCATAACATTATCTATTAATTGAAGTTCGAATATACATATGGAGAAGCAATTAATAAAATAGTGTACTACTAGCTTGTAACAAACATATCTATTTCCCGAAAAGCAATCACTAGTGCTGCAAATGTACTGCCCCAAAAAGATGTTCCCATCAGAATTAGGAAATAAAAACAAAAACTCCTGCCATACCATATCATATCAATCTTCAAGTACTTCTCTTGCCACCTTACCCATTCAAATCAGTTGCTAATTGTACTAAAAATCAGTCAACAAGGGCGGATTTAAGTACAGGCCTACAGAACACGTTTCTGAAGAGAAATTTTTTTATAACATTATAACGTGTCCTTACTGAAAAAATTTCTGAATCCGCCACTGGTCAACATGATCAGTAGTACATCAAGACCTTTTCCTCTTCATGACTGATCATTGTCTTGTTCTCATCCACAAAGTAATTAAGATTAGAATTACATGTGAGATTATTAGTACTAATCAGCTGCTTAATCTCCTCCAGACTACTCATGTTATAGTCCAATGTAGTGTTGCTAACACTTAGATTAGTACCATTAAGCATCCCGAGATTTATCGGTTTTTGATCAGGAATATCGACATTAATCCCACCGTTTGAGAACATCATCATCTGCTCATAATCTATGTTGCTTCCATCAGAAGAACTGCAGCTAGCAGCTTGTTGATCACCACCAAACATAATGAGAGGAGACTCTAATTTCCCTTGATTGTAATTCTGCATGGAACCCGGAAACTGATCTCGGCTTTGTAGGTTTACAAGGTTATTTGTGTAATTGTAACAAGTGTTGTTGATGTCATTGTTGGTATAATACCTTAGTGTTGGTGGAAATGAAGTTGGAAATTGTTGGTAGGTATTATGATTAGGAGGGCTAATGATTTTTTGAGAAGTGAAAGGATTGTTAGGGAGGATGAGTGAGCCCATGAGAAGTTTTTTCTTGAGCTTTGTGTTCCAGTAGTTTTTGATATCATTGTCTGTCCTCCCTGGTAACTGACCTGCTATTATTGACCATCTGCAGTTGTTTATTTAGGGGTAAGAAA